>JAQQAE010000178.1:0-39726 GCA_029823295.1 Pseudamia nigra | reverse complement strand
GCTTTCCCTGCCAGCATCTTACACCCTGCAGTTATGTGCTGGATTGTCTCAGGGGCCTCTTTGCACAGCCTACACCTGGGGTCTTGTCTGGTGTGGTAGATCTATTGCTCAAGGCCTGCTCCTGTGCAGCCATGATTAGTGCTTTCGTGCTGTCCTTTAGTCCAGCTCTTTCAAGCCATTCGTAGGATTTCTTGATATCAGCCACTTCAGTTATGTTTCAATGGTACATCCCGTGTAGAGACTTGTCCTCCCATGATGGTGCCTTCTGCACCTCCTCCTCTTTTCTGCATTGTCTGAGACATTCACCAAACACGACATCTGTTGGGGCCTTATATATATATATATATATACATACCTGCGTCCCATGTGTGCCAGTCGGGTGACTGGCAAGCGCCCAGGCCTCTGGTAGAGGACCCGAGCTTGGAAGGATGAGACCACCCGCGGAGGGTGAGAGGAGAATTATACTGTATATGGTATAGAGTTTTTTTTCTTTTCATTTTTGTTCCCCTTGCAATATCTGCTTATGTCTCTGTTTGGTCACGGACAAATATGGACATGAAAATTTACAGCTATGGAATAAATAAAGAATCCACTGCAAAATTATCATATGCTTTGATTTTACTATTCATAAATATGCGTTGGAGTAATATTAACCTTTTTTTATTCTCTAAACTGCTGACAGCGTTTCTTCCAAATTCCAAATAAGAAAGTTGCAAATGTAAATATTTAGAGCATTTATTTGCAGCACATGACAAAAAAATAAAAAGAGGCAGTTTTTTAAGACCTTAAATAATGTAAAGTAATGCAATCTTTAAACAACACAATGCACATGTTTTAACTTACGAAGAGTTGAGGAATCAATATTTGGTGGAATAACCCTGATTTTCTTACTTTTGATGATAAATAAGATTTGGTTCAGGTGACCAAGTAATTAGTACCTCATTAAGTGAAATAAGGTGCAATTGTGTTGGAATTCAGCGGATATTGGCATGGATCGACAAGATGTTGATTTCAGAAAAAAAAAACATTGCTCTGGTCTCTTAATTGTTTCTATAGCTGTATTTTCCCAAGTATATATGTTTAAAGGGCAAAAAACAGATTACTTTTTAATTTCCTGATTTATTTGGAATTTAAATTTAGACTCAGATGTCATATAAAAACAAATTCACTTCCTTTGTTCTCCACTGTTCCCTTCCAGAGGTTTCCATAAGCAATTTTAGGCCAAGTATTTTGAGCTGCACAAAGAGAGAAAGCCTGACCTGATCACTATGACCCACTGGTTCCTCTGCTTCTGCAGCGCTTCATGGGATACTTGGTCCCTGCAGCAGCTGTGTTCCAATTAGAGAGCCCTGACTTATGTGGCCTGTATTAGCATTTCATTTAGGCTCCCCTGCTCCTCACCTGGCTCCCACAGTGTGGTGGTCCACCGTAAACTGTCACCGGCTTGGACCGCTCGGCTGCCACTGCCCACCAATTGCACTAATTGACTCCTGATCTTCCCACAGCGCGCAGGTGAGCCCACACTGTATTAACTTGGATTTAACGCACAAAATGGAGTGGAATATGATTTTAACTTTCAGGCCTTTCCTTTAATTGTAGGGCAGAAAAACAGGCACAAACTAAATTGAAAGGACATCAAAGAAAGCTTTAATACTGTGTTTACCTGCAGTGCTTTTAATTGTAATTCTTTATCCCTTTCAGTCTGAGGAAATGGGGACTCAACTGCAAAATGATGGTATAGTAGCGCAAGAGTTATACAAAATCTCAATTGAAAGGAAGATAAAATCACCTGCCACTGGTCCTTTGTACCTCAATGTGAACATTAAAGGTGTCATGCTGCTGGCTGTGACTGCAGAGGGGTGCCCTGCAGAGAATAAGTGATTCCTCTAATCACTGCTTGCCTGGGGTGAAGGCTGCAGAGGGCCAGGCGCTGCAGTCTTATCTCTAGAAAACATGCCACAGAGACTCAGAGACACACATCAACTCATAACACCAGAGTACACACATACACATGTGAATTTCCAGGACATGCACCTACATAGTGTGATTTCCCTGAGCAGCAGAGGAATTCAAAGGCAGGCAGATGCAGTATACAGGAGCACTCAGTGTGTCTGAATTATCTCAAGTATTCAAATTATTTTATATGCTTCATTTTTATATAAAGAGATTCCCTCGGCTGCCATTGTTGAGAAGCTTTTGAAAGAAGTAATGTCAAGCTTTATTTTCCAGGCTGCTGCAGGATATCAAAAGATTTAAGATCATAGAAATATAATGTATACCTGCCTAACAAGGCATGATGCAGTGTCAATTTTGCTTTACATAAGTTACTGAGAATGCATCAATACAGTAACAGCAGAGAAGGTCAGACTCAGCCTACTGGGTTTTAACAGGTGATGTATTGTTATGTCATTTAATTAGTGGTCTCAATTCAAAGACCCCCCCACCCAGGCATTACTAAACAGGTGCTATATGTGATCAATTATCAATTCTACTGAGAAACAAAGGGAATATGACAACAAAATTTCACTGATTTACTTTTTTGTTCTGCAATGACTTGTCCACATTACTAAGATTTTCTGACTTCTGGCTTCATTCTAACTGTAAGGTTCTTACTAACAGGTAGAGCAACAATATTTTAACCTTTTATTATGACAGAAAACAAAATATTTTTGATGTAGAGTAGATCAGGATGTAATTGTTCCGTTTTGCACAGGACAGAAATCAACTAGTTGGATTACATCACATGGTTTGCAGGAAAATATCATGACTGCATAGATTTTTTCAGTCTGATGTAATGATATCAGGGAAATAGTGAAATCAAATTTATATTTGGAGATCCAAGCTACTTCTGAAAAAAAGTGAAAAAGTCTTCCCAACTTTGGAGAAAAAGTCTTCCCATCTCTGGAGTATAGCCCTTTAATTTGATCATTTAGCTCAGTAATTAGATGTACAAAGTGCAACTCTAGTAAAAATATTTGCAGCATGTAATTTTGTATACTCACTGACAGATATCTAACATTTAAAACCATAATTTGACAAAATCAACGTATTAATTTGATGCTAATTAAAATGATGACAGAAGTACTGTAGCCTAAGCATCAAAGCTTAGGCCCAAACCACAGTACATATTTATCACCGCATCTGTCTTACAACACTCCCCAAAGCTGCGGCTGTCCAAGTTTTTGTTGCATCTGCGAGACACCCTGACAAGAAATGGATTGCAGTGCTTTCCCAGCCCAGTAAACAGGCTTCCTGCTTGTGAAGGTATAGATGGGTTTGATATAGGATGCTGTTTAACCCAGAAACGACGCCATGGCCCCCGGGACGGCCCATTCCTCACACTGCACATCCATCATGTAGGGCAATCGAATGAATGGGATACAGGGCTTCCCCTAGGGAGGCGAGCAGAAAAGGAGAGAGGAGATGTAGAGGGAGTGAGAAGAGAAGAGGGTGTCAGATTTCACCTATGCATGTGGGTGGAAGTAACAATAGGCCCGCCTACCACATTTTACCACTTACGGTGTTCAATTTTTAACAGGCTCTTTTGTCAGGTTCCATCATGTTCTGACTGCTAAACAGGAGAGAGAGTCTCCGTGGGGAAGCCAGGTGAAGCACTGGGGAAATCTTCTGTTTAAGCTTGAAACACAGGATCTAGATTGGTGTAGTCGTGCTGGATTGGTGGTGGCTGCGAGGAATCTTCTGTGTTTACCAGCTCATTTTGATGTGCCAGACCTTGTAACAGCGTTTAGATGCCACAAGCCTCCCTGGAATTATATTAAAAAGCACACAACAGCTCTTTGCCCATCACTGTGTGACAGCCACATATTTTCAAGTCAATGTACATTAACAAGAGGCACTGAGCTGAAAACCATCACTACCTCTTTGTAGAAATGTTACTCTGTAGTGTGGCTATTTTAGTAATCAGACTACTTTGATTCATAATCTCATGTTTTACTTAAGCAAAATGACTATAAACTAATGCACACATTTCATTGGACAGGTTACATCTCATTCTAGAGGGGAGCCACAGTAATAGCACATTTGATTGGCTGAGACATTAATTATGCAGTTGGCTTCCCTTGACCGTCTCTGTGTCCCCCTCGGTCCCGACTCTCCGCTGAGTGCTCATTAGTGAAATGGATTACTAATGGATTATTAATCTAAGAGGAGGGAGTCTACGACGACCCAGCTCTGAACACCTGGAAAATAAACAGTAAATAGCAGTTTACACACATACACGCTGTAGACTCAAGTACAAAATTACAGCACGTAAACACATGCAGAATACACAAACATACCCTCATCAGCATATTCACACACACACACACACACACACACACCCACACACACACACACACATGCACGCACCCACACACACATGCTTGCTGGTTGTTAGTTACAAGTCTTTTAGGACAAAAATAGCTTGACCATTTGATTTATCGTTGGCCCAGTAAATATAACGGATACATCTAATTAGCCGTAATTAATTGTTGCAGCATCTTTGTTTCTCCAGGTTTTGGCCTCCAAATGTACGGCCTCTGCTATGTCCTCTCCTCCTATCCTTACCACCGGCAGATTTCCATAGCAAACAAATGACACTGCACCATGAACCACACACAAGATATAACATATATCTTTTTCTGCAGCCGAGGCACCATTACGTTTGCTTTTGTCACCTAATTATTCCTCAGGAGAGGCAATTAGCCACCACACAGCAGCTAAGGTTGCATGATTTTTGAAACATACTATACACGTATACAGACATGCATAAGCAGGTGTGCATAAACACGCTTAAGGCACATACACTGCTGGCATGCTATCATATACATTCACACATGTTGCAATTCAGTAACACACAAGCACGGACCAGACATAATTACTCAGGGGCTCGGGTCCAAGGAGAGCAGAGTGCCAAACACAGATAAAAGAATCTCTGAAACAAAGGAGTATATATTTAGACAGCTAGTTTAATCAGATAAATGTTTTATTTCATGCACAGAAAAAAACCCCATAAATATAAATTCACGTATATACTTTCCATATCAAAGACAGACTTCAAAAGAAAAGAAATGCTGCTCCTTTAGCAGCCTTAGCATGTCCATTTGGAGCTTGTTCTTTTAAATATAATCATGGGCCTAAGCAAATGTATCCTAAAGGAAATGTGGGTGAAAATAACACAAAATAACTTCCTTTACCATGCAAAAGCGTTCTGTTGTGCCAAATGACTACCTCTCTTCAATAATGGACTGAAAATACCAATGGCACCTTACTTATTTTCTGCCCTGAATATGTCATGATGTTGTCAGTTGACTCACAACTGGCCTGGGTTTGGCATAAACACTTAGCGCTTATCAAATCTCCAAGCTACTTGCTGGGATGTCACTTCTAATCAGAGACCAATTACAAGTTCCAAATGGGACCAAACATATCCAGTATGAACTGTGATGACAGAGTTTGACTGTGTTCTTCATAAAAAATGCAGTAACGTGGCAAAGTGAAAACTGACAGGCTCAGTGGTAATATGTCTTAAAAGTACCACTGAGTATTTAGACTCTGTGGCACATCTACTCTTGAATAGTATTGTTTGTCCCAATTACGGTATGTTTGAGTTCTAATTATTTTAGTATAAGTAAGTTTTATATGTGCCTGACATTTCCTTCTTGAATGATCTTATTGCTCAGAAATGGTTCAATCTTCTACTTTTTCTTTTCCAATTGTTAATGTCTTGGGAGCTGATTAATTCAGTTAGGTTCTCGATGTCTAGCACAGACACAAGTTTTGAAAGATACGAGGAAGGTCTACAGCTCTCCATTTTCTCTGATTGCTTACAAAGGTCTCTCTCTCACTGCCGTTATCCTGGCCAAGATAATTTGGCACTCACACAAAACAGCGATGTATGTGTATGTAGTCGTACCACTGATACAGGGTGAGGGTACACGGTGACAGCCTCCTGGTCCACTTAATTTGGCCAACACACAAGAACAAATGCACGCACACATGCACCCACCCCCACACTCCACAGTGTTGATTATTAGGGCCCTGTGTTTTAGGGATGCAAGGGAGAGCAGATAAAGAATTTGAATTCCTGGCAGGACTATCAGTAAAGGTTATTAAGCCGTTGTTGATGCATTCATTTGTCGTGGCTGTATCCAGCAGTGTGACATTTATCAAGTATGTCCAGCTAAATGTCACAGAGAGAGGTAGCTTGCTGTCCTGTCCCTAATTAGGACCCTGAAAGTCATAGTGAAAGTCCCTCTCATCCACTCTTCTACTTCGGGACAACATTGATCTCTTTCTTTCCCCCTTTCTTATCCTCGCCTCTATTTTCTGCTCTCTCCCCTTTTTTTTCTCGCATCGCAGGGACTGCATGTTAAGCAAACTTTGGGGTTTAACAATTGATTCTGAGATGGGGATAAAGCACAGACAAATGGGGAGGGATGTAGGCCATCCGTCACGGACACAGGCCTCATTGTTTGCAGATTTTAACCTATGGGAGAGCTAGCTTCTTCCCCAGTGGGCTCCACAAATCATAGGCAGGCAGGGGAGCGCAGCACAGTAGGCAGGCCTGGCCTGGGAATAGCCTGAAAGCAGGACGGTGTCTCAGCTGTAGTGAACAAAATGCCTAGCTTGTACTACCTGCTCCCCTCTCCCCACACACCAGCCCCGGATTTAGTGGGCAGACTCAGAAATTGATTTTAAGGCGCTGGCTGTAAAAATAATGAAGAACAAAGAAAAGCATAAAAAAGGGGTTTAATAGTAAATATGCCCTATATTATGCTTCATGTATGGAATAAATGAGTAATTTACCTTAAATTAATGCATTTGCATTGACATCAAATCTACACAACCTGGCTTCTCGAACTCCACACCAAAGTTCGCTTCTGAACCGACCCACCAGTCGCTATATGCCAATGAAACTCTTTCTGACTCTACTACTGAGCATGTAGTTTTTATTATGGTGTGGAGAGTTTGCTGTCTTCTGCTCAAGCATTTTCAGTCGGGCATGTCTGGATGCTAATGGACATTTTGAATGTCAGACCCTTCATTTTCTGTGTTTCTGAAGATTTGAAATGAAATGAACATAATAATTAAAGCAATAACCAGTGAACAAAATAAATAGCAAAATAAAATAAAACAAAACAAAAAGTCCAACAGTGAACATAAATAAACCTAAAGTGAATTTAAATGTCATCATTTATATAAAGTTTAAAGGTTTTTAGAAGCTCATGCTATGTAACTATGTACATTTACAAAATACAAACACACAAACACAAATACAGTAAACCATGAATTTAATCTGCTGAACTGTCGGTAAATGCATATTTTATTATAGTGTTTTGGGGACAAATCTACCTGAAATCTGCATCTATGTACTGTATGTTAGTAATGTTCCAGACCTTTGGACTGAAAAGTCCATATATGGACCTTGATGAAAACCATTTGAGAACCCGTTATACTGTACCATGTACCATGTGGCCATCAGTAGATAGTATCTATACAAATGTGACAATTGTATTCAAACCCAAAGTAAAAGATTGTTTATGATGATGTGGAAAAATACTGACTGAGCTGTAATGTCCATGAAAGAAACACTGTATTAACAAAAGCAGTTAAAAAACTGTTTTCTCAGAACTACTTCTTAAGTTGTTTGCCTGTTTATGGATAGAAGCCACATACTGTAAGACAACATCACCACTCTTTAAGCAGTAAAAAAAGTCAAAAGGCAAAGATAAAACAAAAGGGATTTTTTATTACTGAACATATATAAACAAAATGACACTCTGTCATGCCTTTGTCCACAAAACAGGAATGTGAGTTTGCTAACACACTTAGATAACATTGTAGGAGCAAAAGATTGACAGGAGAGTGACTGCGCTTCCCACACAAGACAGAAAAATAAAGAGAAAGAAAGATTTTTAGTGTATTTGCTCTTGATTTCTTTACTCTAAATGTTTAATTAGCTGTAGGGCTGTGATTGAAAAACCCTTTTACTGCTATATACTGATAATCAGCACAGTCACGGACTTGATTTATAAGGTGTCAGGGGGAAAAGAAAAATACAGAATGGAGAAACAATGTAAAAATTAAACAAATCAAACTAAAATGATCCGTCAGCTCTAATTAAGCTCAAAACTAATGAGCTTTACTTTCTTACTAAAAATACTTGCTTCATATTTCTCCCACAGCTAACAAATTATGTCACTGAACTTAAGAAAAAAACTTACAAAGAAAGAAAAGTTTCTCAGTTGGACAGTAAAGTGCAATTGAGATTACGGACCTGATCTGGGAATAGTCTCCCGAAAGCAGGACGAAGACTCAGCTGTGGAGAACAAAGTGCGAAGCTTGTTCTATACCCTTTACTACTCACCGACCCCATTTCCTCTGGACCCTGTTTTACTCTGAAGGGGGAGGGAAGAAAAAACCCTCAGTTGCACAGTGAGCAGTATAGAGCATCTCTGAATCGAGTGTTCTGGGGTTAGGGTTGGCAAACACCTGCGTACTGAGTGTTTACCTCCTGTACCGTATAACAGAATAAGGTGAAGGTGGATAGATAGGAAAATTCACTCTTTAGTTATTGACATTTAAACACGTGCCCACTGATTCATCATAACTAAAAAGCTACTTCATAAAGTGATATTTTTCCCACATTAACATGACAATCAAATTAACCATTTGAATTTAAATCAGAGGTGAGATTTTTATCTATATCACCCATTCAAAAAAAAAAAAGATTATGACATATCCTCTCCCTCTGAAAATATGTCTGTAAAAATGCAGACAATGTCCTGAGATTAACTTAAGAAAAACAAATCCTCTGCTTAAATAGAACAGATGTGAATTTAAAAAAGTCATTTCTACTTGCTGGTTTTAGTGATAAAATAGAACTAAAAAACTAGAAAACACTGACTGCAGAACTTTGCCAAGGCAGCTCAGTTTCTATTCATAGTGAAAACCTGCTATGATCATCATTTGAAACTATGCTCATTTTTCCTCATAATGTTATTGCACCCAAAAGTAATATTCTTAAATATATTTGACCCTCATTATTGTATTCTTTGACCATGAAAACCTACTATTAGCATGTGGTTTGATAGAATCTATAATGGTGTTATCCTATGTTTTCTGACAAAATTTGTGGAGGGACAAATGTTGAATTTGGTGACGCATCCTTCCAGATGATGATCCAGATCACTCCCAGAAACTAATTGATTGGTCCTTGTGCCATATCTGACCTATCCGGAAAATTTCATCCAAATCTGTTCATTATTTTTTGAGTTATGTCGTGCACAAACAAATAAATGTTTAAACACAGAGAAAAACATAACCTCCTTGGCGGAGGTACCAAATCCACTGCTTAAATAGAACAGGGGTGTGGTTACAACAGGTCATTTCTACTTGCTGCCTTCAGTATTAAAATAGAAACAGACATTGTGCATCTAAAAGTACACAAATAAAGCCATCTGCTGCATCAGAGGTGACTTTTTTATGTGAAATTGGTATATATACTCTAACCAGTCTAAACAGTTTGGTATGTGAAGTCTATATGTCTTTATATCTGTCACACATGTTTACACTATGGTTAGTCACACATTTTATCAACATGCTTTTTCATCAGACTTGTTTGGAGCTACAGCGATACATCCCCTCAATCTCAAAAAAGGAAAAATTAGTTTGTTTTATCTAAAAGAAGAGAAATTCAATATCTCTGCATTTTGGATTGTTGATCAGTAAAAATAAGCACTTTGATAAAATTACCTTAGACTCAAGCAAATTAGTGTGAGGGACTTCTATCCCTTTGTAGTGGGACTTTATAGACTAAATGATTCATTGACTAATTTGACAGCTTAATCACTCAGCAACCTGATTATTAGCTGCAGCCTGAATTCATTATTCTAGGGTTGTCTTGGCGTCACCTTTTCATCCTACTCGACTTGGAACTTGGAGAAATGTTTTGCCAGTTCTATAAGAAATTACTTTGGCCTAATATAAACTTTGATATGTTTCTTACACACATGTCGGATGTGGTTTCATGTCCTAATTTATTCATATGCACAGGTTACCTTGTTTTCAAGAGTGGCAAAAACTAGGCTTTTGGTAGGAGCCCAAATAGGTTTCTGTTGCATCCCCGTACTGTATTTTTCTTTGATAAAAACTGTGCAACCCCTGGTACCCCTATTTGAATTACTGATGTTTGTTTTGACTGTGAGAGCTTTGAAGATAGGCCAGTAGTGCAAAACCCAGCACAGGACTTAAAAAAAAAGAAACCCGTTGAAAAATCCCACTGGGATATCAAGTGTGGTCTTCAGCCTCGACTGGCTTCTGAGCCAGTCCGCATTTAGATGAAAACACAGCACAGTCACAAACAATACATGTAATGTCTTATTCAGACAGAGACGCACTGGCTCAAACTCTAATTCACCATCAGTCTTGGAGGTGTAGTTCTTCAAGCAGGGTTTGGGTTTTAAAAGTGGAGTCTGTGGTGTTGAAGAGGAAGAACAGAAGTACATATAGGGTTCTTAATGGGGGAGTATGTTGCATTAATGTGTAGTGAGCTAACCCAGTGGTGAGTATCAGGAGACCTCCTACCTGCATGGAGACAGAGCCAAAAACAGAGTCATGGACTCATGGGGGGAATGGCTCTGAAGCTTGAGATTGATGATAGCGGTGGTCTGTGTGTCTGTGTGTGTGTGTGCCTGCATGAGTGTGTGTGTGGACTTATATGTATTCTTAGATATCTGTTTATGGGTGTAAAACAGGTACGTTCACAGGAAAGGCGCGTAAATCAGAGATGGGGGCTGGTAAATGTGTATTCCTGTGTGAATTTTTCTCTTTGCATGTTTGTGGACATGCAATATTCATGGTAAATGAGTGCATGAACATACACACATGAGCATTTTTGGAATCTGTGTATGAATGTGTGTTTCATTCCCTTGATCATACACCTCCTTTCTGTTTTTTGTCATTTAATTTCCCTGTGCTCGTTACCTCAAGATCCCCAATGATTCCCCCTGGCTCCTCAGCTGGCCCCTGGCCTCTAGGTTCCCTAACTGAATCCTGTGTTGTTCAGTCTCAAAGCTGTCGAGGGGCCTACCTAGTGTAACGTAAATAATTCATTGAATTCTTACGCTTTGGCAGAAAGGTGATAATGCCTTTCTGGGTCTGTCTCATCCCTCAGGAGCAACGCAGCTCAGCGCAGACTACTCGCTACTCAAGCAACAGCAGCATGTGAGGGAAGTTAGCATGACCTCATCATAAGCATGCTCAACAGCAAACACACGTGCATATGTGTGAACACGTCTGTACTTGTAACCCTCCCTTCTAGGCCCATGTAATCAGGAATATATAATATGTTAGAATTCAGTAAGAACTAGAAAATCCAGATGAAGTCACCTCAAAACCGCATTCTTATTTTTGCTTTGAATTAGGGCTGTCAACTGATTAAAATTTCTAGTCTGATTAATCACAGTGTCACTGTGGATTAATTTCAATTAATCACAATTAATACCCATTCATTCTTAATCTAAATTAATCACAGGGTCACTGGATTAATTTCTATTAATACCCATTCGTTGTTTTTCATATTGTGGGAGCAAAAGCACTCATGATAGGTGATATAGACACTCAACTAAAATAGCTTATTTTAGATTAAAATGTGTTTTTTTTTCTAATTTAAACTTGTGTAACTAAAGGAAATTACACCTGCTTTGTAGGACTTAACAGAACCTCTGTAATGTTCTGCTGAGATGTTTTTGCTTTTTTTACACTTGGTTCACTGCCTTCATCAGTAACTAATGTAATTTGTTTCAAAATGTGTAAAGACTTATACTTTTACATTTAAATTGACTTTGAAGCAGTAAATACTAAAGAACTTGGCAGGGAGGTGATTCAAATGTAACATGAGATTTGATCACTTTTTCTTTGACATAAATGTCATGTAATGATAGTTTCACATGCCACTAATCTAATAATATCCAAACATTTAACAAGTAAAACATTATAACATAGCATTAATCACGTTTGTATCATGTCAGTAACATAATGTTATGTGTTTCTAACGTGATGAAGGTGACAATTTATTTTACTCAAGTCGTCAATAAATCAATTCGTCACATTTTAAGGCGACAACATTGGTGCACTGCAATTTTTATACAATTACATTTTACACAATAAAACAAAATAAAGTCTAAATGAATTTACCTTTGAAGAAAGATCCGGGTGGTTCTAAATGTTTCTTCATATTTGTTGTGTGCGTCGACACGCTTTACACTTTGTCTTGTTTTCATTGTTGTCTAATGTGAAATGGGCCACAAATGTCCCCAGCTGTGGACATTTTCTCATCTTTTTATCGTCGTCTCTTGTCTTGTTTTTATCTCAGTTGTGGACATTTTCTGGTCTTTTAATCGTCATCTCTTTGTCTGTCGTCTTTCCAGGAACATTTTCAAAACAGTAGCAAGTTACTCCTCACCGCTGAATAAGGCGATCTGACTCTTTTCATCCAATCCATCTCTTCCATTTTTTGAGTGGCTCTTTTGTCGTTTCCTCGTATGTTGCCCTCCTTTTGATTGGAGTACAGCACTGTCTATTTTTGTCTCGTCTTTTATTTGTTGACGAAAATGTCACTCAATTTAGGCATAGATTTCGTCGAAATTATTGACTTAATTTTTAATTTTTGTCCACAAAAATATATTCTTAATGACAACAATGACAAAAAATTTTTTGTCAACAAAAATAACACTCGTTGTGAACCAGTAATGAGTGGTTAAGCCACTGGGTCAATGGGTGTAATTGTGGATGCTGAGTTATTGTGCATTGTGCATGCGGTAATTGCGTTAAAATTTTTAAATCTAATTAATCGTGCAAATTAATTTATAAGGATTAACGTGTTAATTTTGACAGCCCTATTTTAAATATATATTTTGAAATATATGTTTATCGAATACAAAAGTTTCTGATTGTCGCTTTAAATGGGATTTTCAGTAACACCCTGCCTCTATCCTAGACTCTAAGTTGATCTGATAGAGTGCAGAATACTGGGAATAAGAGAAAAACAATGTAATGTGTGAAGTCATTATTTATTAGTTCTGTGTCTAGTAAATTCACTTCATTTTTTAAGTTAACACTATTTGAGACATAATGCTGAAATTGTTTGACAAGGTGAAGCCCTGTTGGGAAATCTCTCTGGGGAAGAATTTAGATATTTTCCTTAACTCACAGTTCCTTTCTTACTTTCTTTCCCACGATACTCCCCACCTCTTCTTAAATTGATGCTAACTGGTTGTTTAAAGCTGACACTTTTGACAAACTGCACTTATGACACAATCTGATTACAGTAGCAGAGTGTCTATAACTCAGTTCTGCAAAATGACCAAGAGTTAACAAAACATTTTTTTGTGGTCAGTATGTCCTTTTTTGGGATATCAGATGATTTAATAATGTAATAATGTAAGATGGATAAATGGGCCTCCTGCAGACCCAATGAAATCAGTGGAATTTTCTGGAGCTGAAACATCCACCTCACTGTGTAACCATAACAAAAATGTGTGGTCTGCAAAATTATGTCTGTTTAAAGGCCACGTAAATCCTACAGAGAAAGTAGTCATCTACTCTGCTGACTTCACATCCTGTTTTGATGATTTTGCAGCAGACTGTGCATGGGACTGTAATTTGTTTATTATGATATTATAATATAAAAGACAGTACTTGTCAAGAAACAGCACACAAAGCAAGACAACATTTAACAAAAAAATTTGATACAGATATTTGTAGGAAGGAAAAACTAAAGTTATGTTAAAAAAAGTTAACAAAGCAGTCATTCTTTATGCAATACCACAACAAGGAGACACAAATAAAAAAACAATATAACAAAAAGTTGAACTTCTTGTCTGCTAGTGCTGATGAACAATTTTACAAAGCAAGCATGTATCCTCTGTTCTCATTCTACTCATGAAAGATTTCCTGCATGTAAACCAGCTACATACTGATTGTAGATTCTTTTTAGCAACAGAAAAATCAAACAAGCACACACTTTGGAGCGCTGCTACACACACACATGGACAGTTTTCATCACTTGCCTCTGATGAATGAAACAATGCACCAAAGATGACAGAAGGTATAGCCCCGCTAAGGCTTCCATGTATTTTAACCTAATCAATGTTTTCTGAGTGCTTGATCCTGCAGGTGTGTGTGTGTTTCTGCCATTCAGATATGAGGCTCAGCAGGGAGCCTGTGTTAATAAAGCAAGACAATGAGGCAGCAAGAGAAGGGGTGAGATTGAGACAAAAACTGGTGGTGATATGAAAAGACAAAGACAACAACTCATCACAAACATTACCAATTCAGCTCCTGATAGAACTAGCTTCCAGAGAGATGCATGCTGGGTATATGGCAGTGTGCTTGCATGTACTACACCACCTTTGCATCACCAAGGTTCAGAGAGCTCAGGCGCCACTTTTCTGTTCAGCCTTCTCACTAGATTTCTCTGTATCAGTCACTCTCTTCCTTTCTTTTGGTCTCGATTGCTAATCCTCTCTTTGCAAATTTACCCACCAGTATTTTCATTCGTTATTAAAAGCTGTCAGGCTGAGACTGGCCTTCACTCCGTCATTCCCTGGAGTTCCTACATTTGGTGCACTCATAAAGAGAGTAGGCATAACACACACCATCTATTAAGCACAAAGTATGTGGGGGAATTCTGCAGAATATTCACTCAGTCTCACTCTGTGCCTTTTATAAATTATCATATTACTAAAGAGGCGCATTTGCTATGTATGGTTTGTTGCCTGGGAGCTCGTCCTAATAGCCCTCTATAAAGCAGGAGGGGGGCTTTGGACTCTGATGTATGCTGGCCAGAGCCCACTGTCAGCAGTGGGCTCAGCCATCATTTATCAGATGTTTTAAGAGATCACCAGATGGGGAATATTAACAAGCATATTTGGCGGAGCTAAATTCAGTAAGAATCTTATCGCCATACTTTGCTGACACTATACAGAGTGATGTGGTGGGGGCAAGAGGGGGGCTGGGTCGGGAATTGCTACTCAAGATCTTGAATGGATGAGTGGAAAAAATATCCACACAATGTGCCTCAGTCAATTAGTGAGTGCCATGTTGCCGCGCTGCATTCATACATCATCTGAGAGGGTTTAAATCGAAAAACTGACGTTGCCAAAGTGATGACATTTTCAAGCAGCTGAAATGCATTTCCACTTACAATGTTCGCCAAAATAAATCCTCTGCGATGTCAAGATATAAGGCAGCTCCATTAATGCATTATTCTGAAATTTATTTTTTGTTTTATTACACATGATACTTATTTGTCCAGAGTCCTACAATATTTCAACAACAGAGGAAGGACAAAAGTTTCCAAGGTGTAGCTCTAGGTTTACTGTATATCCTTGTAACATAACAGACATATTTAAATCTCTTACTAACTGTACTGAGACACTACTGGCACAAACATGTAGAAGAACATACAAAGTAAAGAGTAAAACATTCAATGACAAATAGCTGAATACTTTACCACCATTTTTAAATGTTGCACCTGTGGCAATAACCAGGAGTTTTAAAGCCGTAAATGTTATTTTCTTTTATCCTTTGCCAAAGGGACAGAAAAATGGATCACAACAATATGCCTGAAATGTGAAAAAAATATTCTGTTCTCTATGTTTTTTATATTTTCTTATAAAAATATCCAAAGGGACTTTTTTGGTGTGCATTGTCCTGCGGAAGTGCTGAGCTAGGTGTCATTCAACACAACTATTTGGCAAGTTCAAGTCTACTCAGACAACAAAAGGCTCAGCTCAAATTAAAAAGAGAACACTAGTGAGGGCATGTATTATGGTTACCAAGGCTCCCACAACTGTAGGAATCTGTTCTGGATTTATTGGTTTCAATTTCACACCTCTTCTCGTTTAATGCCTGCTGTTTCGCTCCACTCCTCCTGTTTACGCGTTCCTCTCTGCTTCTCTTCTCCAACCTGCCGCTCAGCTCCTTGCGCTCCAACTCTTCACATTCCTGCTGGGTTCCTTTCACTTCTCTATTTACACATACCCAACTTGTTTCCCTTGTTTCACTTTTACCGCTTCATAATTTACGTTCGGTTTTGTATTGCACCATACACAAAAAGGTTGTAATAACTTCATTTACCATAACCTTAACGAACCAAAGTAGACTTGAGGTTACTGTAAGGATGTAGCTCACCATAGATAAAAATTATTTGATGAAAATGAAAATTTCACTTAGAATTGCAATATAGAGAAACAGTTCAGTATTTCAAGCGGCCTCCTGTTTCACTCTGTGTTTCATCTGAACATTATAATGTCACTGAATGCCGGAGTCAAAATTATTAGTTTAATTAATGATTTTAGAGTGTACCTCCCGTTGCAGTCGCTTCTTCTCTCCTCCCTATCTCCTCTCATCACCGGGGCTTTTGCTGCCCTTCCTCCATGGCAGTGTCTGTCATTTCACTGCAGAGGCAGAATGACCCGCAGGCTGTGAATTTAAACGAGGCTGAGTGCTGGGCAGGGCCGGGCCGCACCTGGCCATATGGCTCTGTTTCTGATAGAGGGATGAGGGGGTTGGAAGTGGGTATGAGAGATGTAGGAACGGAGCAAGGAGAAAGGGGTAGGACAGAGCCAGAGAGAGGAAGAAGAAAGCTTAGTTGGCAGAATAAAAAAGAATGAAAGGGGTGCAGAGCAACACAAGTGTCTGGAAGAAAAAAAAATAATGGCTCTCTCACCTGGAAAAGAGGAACCAAGGTGCACAGTGAGGAGCAAATTACCTGGCATTAATCTGGAGATAACAACGAGGCGAACGGAGGAGGGAGGGAAGGGTGGTCACAGGTGCACGCCGACAAGGCACCGCCTCACCTGGCAGAGAAGCGGAGCTCAAAAGGACAAGGCAAAGAAGAGCAGAGTGGAAGGAGAAAGGGAACAGAGAGGGATGAAAAACTGTGCAGAAGGTGGGATGAGAGCACCAAACATGTTGACAAACATCACACAAAGAACAGGAAAAAAGGGGCTGAAAAGGGTGTCACAAAGTGTAGAATGGACAACCAAGGAAATGTGGACAGAACCACTTTTTCAGAACATAAAAGAACAAGCCAATACTACAGAGGAAAGCATATATCGAGGGCCAGATGGAAGAATGGAGCAAAGGGAGGAGAGTGGAGACAGGAGAATGTAAGAGAGGACAGGAAGGAGGGCAGGAGACAAGACATACTGGCCTGGTGCATGGCTGGCTGTGGAGGCTCGGTGTTGGGTTAGTCTCTGTGGGCCCCAGGGTGTCGACGGACAGAGGGAGGGAGATGAGGAAACAGATCAATTCTGTCAGAACTGGGTTCATACCCCCGGGGCCAGAGAACTGGGCTGGCCCGGGGAGAGAGTCAGAGTCGGAGAGAGCGGGGAAGAGCAGCAGTGCTATTTATATCATTTTATTCTGGACTTAAATGTTACACACAAAGTGAAAAGGAGATGTGTGCAAGGCTTCGCCAAAAAATGTAAATTTCTGTGAGGGTCTGTGCATGTGAAGACAATGCACTGGAATTTTTGCAGGCATTAATCAGTCAATTAAGGGTTGTTGCCTCTAGAAGGACAAAGAGAGTCATGCATCCTTTTGTCATTGTAGGGAGAGTCATACACGCAAGTCAGAGACAAAGACAGAGAGGAAGTGTGAGGTAACCCTGCCTTGTCCCCAGCACCGGGGGAAATCTCCAACTCCAAGGTTAATTAAGCACTGGAAATGAGATCAAGAAGCTTTCCTTTTCCAACTCATTAACCAATTACAACGCTTTTTCAAAACAGTTCAGGACTCATCTGAGAGTGCAGAATAATTGTCTGTCAATGCAGATCAAAAATCAAATCATGCAATAGACTAACACTCGCTCCAACAAAAGCCACGGGCATATGTGGATGTCCAGACAACAGGCTCAAATTAGTGCATGTTGAAAATAATCATTAGAACTGGTTTTGTATCAAGTAGGATTATTTGAAATAAAAATTGAATGTCTTCTGAGGACTGAAAACAAAACAGAAAAGTACCAAGTGGTGTAAGGGAAGGGGCAGTGGCCACATAGTCAAGGTCTTGCTGTCATTATGGTCATCCAGAATTTTTTAAACGTGCCTTTACAAATTGCTTATTTAAGGAAAGAACATTTCATTATCTGAAAAATGTTTTCTGGCCATGGCAAACCTTTGTCCATCATTCTTTTTCATTACTTACAAACATGCATTTTGGAAATTGATGCATGGTAGCAAATGGAAAAAAAAAAATCTCAATATTAAACTGTGCCCTTTTGTACAACCTGAATTACAAAGCACATGAACTGTTCAAGGTTTATTCAGAAGGTTTGGAGGAAAACAGATCAAGACTCAAATGTGGCACAAGTCTACGCTACACAAAAGCACAAAGGAAAAACTTCCAGTGCAGAAGTTTCACACAGAGTGAAGTTTTGCTGATGTCTTTACTTAGCATTAAATCTGATATAAGGCCTTCTAATAAATGAGGCTCCATTTTGTGGTTTCGTAAAAGAGCCAAGTGACAGCCCGTGACACCACAGTAATTTTAAGGCTTATGTCAGCAGCTTCTGAATGCAGCCGTGATGGGGGGCACAAGCCAGTGTTCTTTCTTACGCTGATCCCAAGCCCAGATAAATGCAGAGGGTTGTGTCAGGAAGGGCATCCGACGTAAAACCTATGCCAAATCAAACATGCGAATCATTAATATGACTTCCAAACCGGATCGGTCGAGGCCCGGGTGAAGACATGAAGATAGTTGGTGTGAGAGAAGAAGATGCAGAGGATAGGGTGACATGGAGGCAGATGATTCGCTGTGGCGACCCCTAAAGGGAACAGCCGAAAGGAACAGAAGATGTCAGCAGCTTCTGACCCAGGATCAGTACTTCTCTCACAGTCGCACAGCCACAGAGCATGAAACTGTGCTACCGACAAGGTCACCACAAGAAATGCTTTGCAGAGTAGCAGAAATAAATGCTTCAAACGTTGAACAACACTGCACATGCTGAACACGGGACAAACTGTGAAACGAGGGGAAAAAGGATGAAGGGATTATTTTAAGATCAGTGAATAGTGGAAAAGAGAAGATGATTGATGGGAATATGTGGAGCTTTGGAAAGAAAAAAAGGTAAAATTATATAAATGAAATGTTGCTTCTTCATGTGCAGATCTCATTCATTCTTCGTAGAGCTACTCCAGCATTTTGGCTCCGTCCACAAGAGTTTGTTCAGAAAATCAATTTCGGCACTTTATCACACTGTCAGAAATTACAAGGAATGGCTTGGTAACTACTTGGCTAAGAGATGTGGAGTTTTGTGTAAGGATAAACTAATTTTGTTTGCACTGTGTAATACTAAAGAATTCCCAGTAGTATTAGACTGTGACATTCAGAATAAATGGAAGAAGCGAGAATTTCACAATGACTTCTATTGTATAGTCTCATTTAACATAGAGGTTTGCCATACATGATTTATAGATCCTAAATGTATGAGAACAGGGAGATGGGATGTGCTTCACTCCATACATACCATATTACTTTTAAGGCTGAAAAAGATATGCATGAGTAAAACACGACATGGATTTTAATAAAAAGAGAAAAAACAGTGATGCAAAAGCACAAAAGATAGACTAGATATATTCACCATTTTCTGTTTTACACACGTCTGTAATATTGTTCATTTGTCTTAATTAGGGAGTGGACTATTCAGGTTGTACAGTCTGCAGATTCGTGCCTTCACAGCCATATATTTGATTTAGACTCTCTCTTTTTCTTGTATACTTTGTATGATTTATTCAGGTTTAATGATCATGTTGAGTGGCATAAATACCTTATGCCACATATTCCTGGGATAATAGCAGCAAAAAGAAAAAAACAGCTACAATGTGAATCACCTTCAAGTACAATAACTGCAGGGATTTGCCTTATCAACACAGTTCATTATAACAACAAATAGGACTAAAAGTCAGCTGTTGAATAAAGTGCATAGGGCAGCACTGTAAGTGTTCTACTGATATTTGCATTCATTTATGAAGTGTAACTGTAAATAATAATGTCTGATCTGAGTTCCGGAGTACAATCTGGCTGCAAAGTGAGTGCATAGTCTGATTGCCCAACGAATAAACAAGGCTGCAGATCTTCATTTATTTTTGTTTACCCCTCAGATCTGTCATGGTTTTGTTACTGGTGGTTTTAAATTTTGTGCCTGAGCCATCACGAAAAAAATGTTGTGCTTCCCCTTCACTCTCTCTCACTCTTTTTCTCTGTAATGAAAAACAGAAGCAGCAGCAGCTGGTTGGTCAACTGTTGTCCTTCATATTCCAGTGACCAGCTCACACTCATCACTGTGCATTACTTTATCAAGGCTTGATGCAAGCATGCACAAACACACAGAAAAACAGGTGCAGCATAAAATAGAAACACTGCAAAAATATACATCCAAGACTTTGTAGATCCTCCTTTGTAGCTCTGAGACTAACACCAAACAAAAGCATAAAAAAAGAAAACAATCCCTGACCTTCAAGCCTTACTTTCTGCATCTAACGGGTTGCAGTATTTCCTGCATTTTCACTGGGCTTGTGATGTGCAAAATCATGTTCCTTTTTCTCACTTGGACTGTTCATAAAATAAGGACAGCAAAACAAAGATAAAAACAGGGTCTTCTCCATGTTCATTTGGATACTTAAAGCATCCCTAAATCTACAATAATCCTGTGTTCATAATAGTGGAAACCCCTAGGCCAAGTTTAACAATAGCAACCATCTAAAATATAGCAAAACATACTGTAGTTTCAGTACATAATTGCACTATTATCTTTTAAAACTGTAATGTGTAGGATTTTTTTTTGCATTTATTGGTGAAGTTGCAGATCATTCAACACCCTCGACCTGTTCATCCGAGTGGAATACAATGTCTACAATGGCAGCAAAAAATGCAAAGAGTTAAAGTTTGGACTGTTTGGTCTAAGCTCTTATAAAGCATGATGGACTGTGTGGGAGGTCCCTCCCTCCGTGGATATAAGAGGCTAGTTTAAAGCAAACAAAAAGAAAGATTCTTATTCTTACATGACAATATACCAACAAAAATGTAAATAAGCATATGCCTTTTCTACAAAGAGATCTGTCCAAATCCTATACACGCCACCTTTAAATTTAAGGTTTGAGCTTAACAGAGGTGTGGAGAGTTTGTTTTATTTGTTTTTTATATGGTTGATTATTTGTTATCTTTGTTGACTTTTAATATTTTTTTAATTACTTTGCCATTAATTTGTTGGTATTTTGTAATTTGTTTTACAAATTTTGATAACGTTATTGATTGTTTTGCTTAGTTGCTTGCTTTGTAGATATTTATGCTTTGCTGTGTTCATTTTTAAAAATTTTGTTGATTATTCTGCTAATTTAGTTCATATTGTAATATTTGGTATATTCTTTTAACTAGCTTTTGTTTTCTTTGTTACTATTTGTCTATTATTTGGCTAATTTTGTACATTTTGTTAATATTTTATTGACTATTTTGCTTCTTTTGTTTATTTTAATATTTTAATATCTCTTTTTGCAAATTTATGTTTCCCTTTTTGATATTTTCTCTATTATCTGGCTAATTTTGTTCATTTTGATAATATTTTGTTGATTATTCTTGCTTATTTTGTTGGTATTTTGAATGTGTAAAAATGCCCCCTACTCACTCAGCTGTGGCTAAATGTAAGTGAGTAGGATTACATTTTTTCCATCACAAAGGTACAGTAACTGTAAAAACAAAACAACAACAACAAAAAAAAGCTAAAGTACATGTTAAGGAGTATGTATACTTGAGTACTACCCACCTCTGGAGGGTATACATTAATGAATTAGAATAATTAATTTGAACAATTAGAATAATTATAACCGAAATTGCCCCACTGCTGGTAGACATTATTTGATTTCAATATTCATTAGATGATTCTGAATATTTTAGTGTCCAAATAAAACATTGTTTGGAAGAGTCTTGAGCTGAAAATGTTTGGGGTCTGCACAGTAAGATGTTGAACTTTGAGCTTCATTTTATATGGTTTAATTTCATTTTCACTCAGATTTATGTAGCTGCTTAGTGAGAATTTGAACTTTGATATGTTTGATATCAAATACTATATCAAACTGAAATTTCCAAAGATTTTTTAAAATTTTCACCACTATCAAACTTTGGTATCAGACATCTGATCTGTGCTGCTACGCCTATACTAAATGATTAAGTCAAATCTGAAAGCGAACGGTGTCATTAACAGCACTGGTAGAAGAAGCTCACTCATTAGATACATACATGTACAAGCACTTTTTTTCATGTCTGTTAAAGCCTAAGCTTGAAAAATGGGTATAATTAAATACATATTAAATAAATACAAGTTCACTACATTCACTGATTATTGCATGACTTTGATTGAGAACAAAAACATCCAGAATGTCTGACTGATTTCAACAGGTGCCATCACATTTCATTCTTCTGATATAATTGTAAATGAGATAAACATAACTGTCCTCCCAGGCCCACAGAGAAGCTGAATATCTCTATTAATGTCCTATGGGGAAAGAAGTGTGCGTCTTTATAGGCGGCGTTTCCCCCCTGTGGATTATTCATATCCTCTGTACCTTATTTCTCCCTTTGAGAAAACACTAGTAAAGTGTGAGACTGCTCATTAATATTTCATGCTTTCAGTGTGGGTGGCTCCCTACATGTACACAGCCTGTTTGTGCATAAATGTGTGGAGGAACTATGTGCCTTGGTTAGTTGTCACACCATTTGAGTTTCAACCTGACCTTTTGTGTTCCCACTGGATGAACCAATCAGGGACCCCTGCTGAGCAGAGATTAAATCAGTCTCCCTAAGATGCCAAGTGATCAGAGAAGATCTCTCTCTCACACATAAACATGCAATTTGAACCTACTGTGTGTGTGTGTGTTTCTGTAGATGGGTAAGAAAAATACTGAAATTACATGACAAGTGCACAGTTTGGTGCAATACTGCTTGCTTTTCCAGTACTCAGTCTTTGAATGTTTCTAAAATTATTGAAACAGAGACTAATGTTTTACTGGCAGATATAGTACATAGATTTTTTGAAGGGCAAAATTCATTTATACTGCAATGCTGTGCACAAAGCACCAAAACAAATTCTGGCAAAACTTGCTCACTCAGTATCTTGTGGTAAAAACTTGAAATTAGATCATAGACCTCTATATAGGT
Organism: Pseudamia nigra; assembly: GCA_029823295.1. Lineage (NCBI taxonomy): Eukaryota > Metazoa > Chordata > Actinopteri > Kurtiformes > Apogonidae > Pseudamia > Pseudamia nigra. Next base: position 16,506 of record JAQQAE010000178.1, on the reverse strand, counting down.
GACATTTTATTAAATTAGTTTCAGTACATTTTAGTCCTACAGATTTCTTTCTTTTCATAGCAAACACTGAGCAATTCAATTTAAGATTATTTTCTGAATTGCCTCACAGATGAGAGATACTTAAAGCTTATAAAGAAGAGAGAATATAACTGCAATCTTCAGCTAAAACTTTTATATATAGTACAGTATGTTTTACTTGTTCACTGTCTAAGGTGAGCACCAGTTATTTTTGCTTAATAGTAATAACAACAACAACAACAACAACAACAACAACAATAATAATAATAATAATAATAATAATAATAATGAAGTCAAGAGGCTAGATGATCTCAAACTAAAAGATGGTGAGCAGCAGAATCGCTGTTTGACAGTGTAACTTTCAGGCCAATTGGTTTCAAGCATCCTGCCTTTACTAACAGCATGTTCAAAATATCACAGGGCAGCTTAATTTATTCTTATGCTTCTGGTAAATTTTGGTTTAATCAATAATCATGCTTTTAAATGGAAAAAAAAACAGTAAGTTAATGGTATTTAAAAATACATGTACAAAAAACACAATAATAAAATTGAGCCTCAAACAGCCACCCCTCTATATTTTGTTGCTTTCCCTGTTTCTCTTTCTCTGCTGTCCTCCCAGTTCTAATCCCTGTTATCTATTTGATTGACCAAACTCTTTAATCACATAGCTATCTCGAGGATGGAAATGGCAGTGGCTAGATAATTAGCTGCTAGATAATGGATGCTTTTTTTTCCAAGAGCCATCCTCTCCTCCCTCATTCACTGGTCATTCCTGGAACAAGTTTAGAGTTAATTGACTATTCATCACAAGCCATCTGATGCTTGCTGAGTTGCAAACATTCTCCACTTTTACTTTCCTGCATAGAGATAGAGGCCACACAATCCAATCACACAGAGGTGGGAATGAGCATGTGGGCTTGTAGCAAGTAATAAACACTCACTTGGACAAACACACGTAAACATGTATACAGATTGACATGCACATGCATTAGCAGTAGCTTCCCCCTACAGATCAACTCATTTACATTCATATTGCAGGTAGCTACTAATTTAGTAAGTTTAGAGGTTGATGATGTGGTAAACAAAGTAAAATGAATCAAAAACGAGGCAGCACTACTTAGGTATGTAGAGGTGTGTAACCTTCAACGATGACAGATTATGTGACCTTTATTAAAGACCCAGCGTGACCTCACACAACACCTAGACCCGCTCTTGCTGTTCGTTTCTTGAGACGAGGACTACACCAGTGTTGGAGGTACAGTATGGCTTGATGCCTCTGTTTGTGACTTGCAAGACCAATAATGGATCTGCACACTCGGCCACATGTTGTACAGGTGAAATGCCCTAACATGACACTAAATAGTTTCAGACTAAAGTTACTTCCAAATCTTCACAACAGATAAGCCAACTACTCAGCAGTCATTTGTGTATTAAATGATTCTCTGTCTCCAGAGTTTTGGTTTTGTTTAGTTTACATAATAAGAGGATGGTAGTGGAAGAAGTACAGATCTATTCATATTCCACTACTACTTGGCAGTCAAAACTGTTTTAAGTTAAAGTATAATAAGCAACAAGAACTACTCCATGTGTAGTAGAATGGTCCCAGCTTTTACTATTTTATATAACACAGCCACATGCAACACAAGTCAAATTTCAGTCACTATGAAAACAACAAGTAGCCAGGTAGAGTAGGTCGTTCAATAACCAGAGGTTTGGAGGTGCGAACCACACTGCATGCCAATCATTATCGTTGTGTCCTTGGGCGCCTTGCCTAGTATGTGGATGAAAGTTTGGTGGTGATCAGAGATGCTGTTGGCCTGGATTGGCAACCACCAGCCCAGGGCAGCTGTGGCTACAGATGTAGTTGACCACCACCATTGTGTGACTGTGGAGTGAATGAATAATGGATTCAGTGTAACACTTTGGGATGACTTGGGTGTCATGAAAATCCAATCCATTATTATTATTAATTATGCAAGAAACTGAAAATGCTATTATAACATTGAAACCATTTTTTTTTAGATCAGGGTCAAAGAAAGGGTAAAGAAAGAAAAATCACACGATGAGCATTGTCATTGCTACAACCGCCGCAGCAACTCCCTCCAATGAAGGCCCCTGTTGACACCGCAGGCCTCCGTCAGAGGGAAAACCCGCAAACACACAGCACTTCAGAGTCACACTGCCAGCGATCGAACACCCGTGCAAGTCTGGTGAAGCTGAACGCACTCTGCACTGCACAGCACAGGAGACACAACACTGAGGACATCGACTGACAATGGCCTTAGCCAATCAGGGTGCAGAACACAATGCGCTTGTAAAAAAAAAAAAAACATGAAAATTGCACAAAAAAAAATCCGCGAAACAGCGAGACCGTGAAAGGTGAACCGCGATATAGCAACTTCACTGACTGTGTGGCTTATGTGAGTTCTTTGGGGTCACATACAGACTTCTACTGGATTATACATTATATAAGGTGGTGAGTTTCTGTTTAATCACGTTGCGCAGATGCAGAGGGAGCAGGAAAAGAAGTTTATATATCCAAAATACGCCGATTCTGCGTGCGCATATTCACGTGTGAGCAACTGTGCCAGACTTTGGCCCACCTCCTCCAATTGTGCTAGGGCCGGGGGCCTGAGCGTGGCTTGATTGTACTCACGTTATGTAAACGGTCCATGCTTTATGTATGTAGATGTGAAACATGCCCCGGCGTGGCACAGATTGACAGTGTGAGCACGCCCTAAGCCTAGTGTAGATTATGTCGCCTTAGCAATGGTCAGGATAGCTTCTGTTACAATACAGAAATGACAATGAGGGGGGAAAATGAAGGAACAGGACAGTGCACATCTTTGCTGCCGTCTAATCTCTTGCGAGAACACTCAGTCCTAAATGTTACAACAGTCCTTCAGCTGGTGACAATATTTTACACAGGTTACATAGGCAAGCATGTATTTACATGATTAACACAAGGTTTTGTGAGTACATTTGTTTGTAAAATGACTGCCAGAAATAGGGGCATTTTCTCGACCCATCAAAGAAGACTTTGCACTGCTTATTTTATTATTGTCACTGGGCAAAAAATTATTTTTAATCATCATCATCATTACCTCTGAGCATATAATTCAAGTGGGTAATTATCAGATTGACAGCCATAATTACTGATCACCCTTCATATTCCATTCGATGCAACTTTATTCAGTGACTCAAAATGGATGTTTGAAAAAGTGGCTCCATATTTCCTTTACATGATAAAACAGCATCAGCTCACCTACACCTACATTTAGCCATTTAATTTGGACCAAAAGAGAGAAGCCCCATAAAGATGATTTGTATTTTGTGGTGCATTTCCCAGTAATTTTGGCCTCTGCAACTTTAATTTTTCACGTTACCATTAACAGTATGGGGTGTGGATAGAAATGGGATGGCAAGTCATAATGTAAAATAAATAGAAAGTACAATATTTGCTTTGAGATGTTATGGAGTAGATGTACAAAATAGCATTTAATAAAAATTATTTACGTTCAAGTATATGAAATTTGTATTTCAGTACAATATTGGAGTAAATGTACTGAGTAACATCCTGAAACTGAAGGAGACAAAGCGCGTACAGCGATTCTGTAATCTTCCATGAGAAAAATGTCACACATTTTGCTGCAAGGCAGTCTCTGTTGGTTCCTTGTACATGCACTTATGTTCCTAGAGTGATTCTGCAGTCTGGAGTCTATATCTTAGTTTTGCATTATAAATCAGTGAGAAGAGGGAAAGTTAATTATTTAGGGGAATACTGTAAATTTTAGTGGATAAGTTTCCTAAAATAGGTCTGTGATGCATTTGGGTTACAGGACATTTTCTTTTTTGGCACAGGGCCAAAGTGGTGCCAAGATATCCTTTGTCACTGACCTGCTGTTTCTGCCATCAGGCAAACAGAGTGATATTCACTTTTTTCCCCAATTAAAGTGCTACTCTGTGGAAAGCCAAGGGATAAATTGCCTTCTAATCGGGCAGGTGGGCTGCAAGGACTCTGGGCGTCAGACGGCTTTAGATCATTCCATTTATTACCAAGTTGATTTAATCAGCACTTCCCACTGATTTGATGAATTGCTCTAATAAGCCGCTTGGTGAATTGTTAATCTTTGGGGCTAGACACAGCATTCAAAAAGTCTTTTAATACTGCCAGTACATATAAATAATTGTAAAGATCAAATGCTAAAGAAACATATGCAAATAAAAGCCAGGCAAACAGGTGTGATGAACAAGTATAAATATGTAAAACAAAATGGCATGAAAAGGAAAACAAGTACCTACAGGCAAGACTGTGCAGTTCAGAGGCACAGAAAGTGGAAATGTGGTTAATTAATTCATGTATTTGTTCTCAATTTAGCATGAAATCGGGCAATTTCTGATCACACACTAAACCCTACTTTGTTATATGATAAGGCCTCTAGGCAGTGATTAGATAATGACTGGGGGGTATTTTGGCCTCACACTAAACCTCTGAGGTCTTTTTTGACATCTCAGACAACTCCAGACATCTGAAAGCCATTAACTCTACTAACCAAAAGACACTGACCATTTGAGCTGTACTGTAAGTACAGCTTTGTGTGTTTTCACAAGAACAAACAGAATTTTGTTTGAATGTTACGTCACCTAAATTATGTAGCCTAGTGCAAACTGTATTCCCCATGTTCCTGTGTGCTAGTCTGTTTGCACTTCACTTTTGGATCATCCTGCCTCTAAATATTTTTTCAGTCTAAACACACCATTGGCTCAGGCTGTTGGTGGATGCTTGTTAGAAAAACAGTGTTTGCATAAGACTATGGTGGCACATTTTACAATTTGGACATGAAACTGAGGTGTGCTTCTAAGAACAAACAGAAATGCCATGTATGTGCACTAGTGTTATTTAAACTTCAGTGATGTTGGCCTGATCACAAAAATACCTGGACAGGAGCTTGTTAACTTCACTCAATCATCCAATTTATTACCACGGAGCACATCAAAGGACAGTATGTCCAAGGTTTTATGCTCCAAATATTTTTTCTCATGCCTAATTTGCACATACAGATGATTAATGAAACAGTAGTTCTTGTCACATGAGCACAGTGTGTGTGTGTGTGTGTGTGGTGGGGGGGGTGATGCTTTGGCACAGCCCACTGTAGTGAGAGCTCATGCGGAGAGAAAGTACTGTGGGGTGGTGGAGGTCTGTCCCATCTGTCACACACAGACCAGGCACACGTGCACACACTAAGTTATTAGTTTAATGAGAAGCTCTGTTCTGGAATTAGCATTTAATATTACTGTTTTCTTTGAAGTCAAATTGTGTGGCAGGTTGATAAAATATTATCTCTGATCTCTTTTTTATTTTAATGTTGTCCACAAAAATCACTCAACTTTTCATTTAGATATATATATATATATATATGTATATATATATTTATTTACAATGCCTAACAATTTTCGCAGATCACCACCTAGTATAAAATTTAGTCCACAGTTACACTCAATTAACAGTATTGGTAGTTATCAAAGTCATTTTTATGTTTCTGAAATGGTTAATCCAATCATATTATTCATGCTAAAGTACACTTATTGTTGTTATGTATGAATTTTCAAATTTGCTGTTTTACAAAAAGGTAAAAAAAAAAAAGTAAAACACATTACTATTTGTTTTTATTCAGATGCTAAGATACAGTTATTTACTTGCATACTGAACATAAGAATTAGCTTTAAAATTAGTTTTAGTGGTTGAATGTTATAAGTCCAATGTGCTGGAGCAAATTTGGGTAAAAAGGTGAATTCAGTTTGAAATTCCTCTCCTCTGTTCAAAATGGTAAAACAATGAAATCTCACAGATCGTGAGTCCACATGAAATCTCTTCATGATGCTGGATGGTCTTTGAGATAAACAGGACCGGTGATTTAATAAATGTAAGCACTGTGTTTCTGTGGTGTATATTTCAGCATTTTATTACTTTGTTTTCAGTCTTTAGATGTAACATATACTTGCCCAAAGGAATCATTCTATCTCTGAAGAATTCAATGTGATCTCTGAAGAATTCAATGTGACATACACTGTAGGCGTATAGGGGTTTGAAACTAGCTTTGGCTTAAAATCAATGCTGGCATACATAGCATTATACAGTATGTAAATCTTTTCTATGACACAGTGGTGAACTAGATAAAACAGAACAGCTCTAATGACTGAACAAGTGGATAAATGCATGTGCAGCTCCATGGCATAATGACAACACTATGTACCAGAGTTAGCCTTTGTTGTACAATAAAGAGAGTATGATCAAGTACAGAAATCACATTCTTTGTGGAGTCACATTAAAAATGAACATCATACTGATTTAAATAGGAAAATGCAATTCACTGCCAATTCTAACAAACTTTGTCTTTGACTCACATAATAAAACATGTATCTAGTTTTAGATGTAAAGCTTTTTTGAGGCTGACAAACAAAAGGCTTCATTACAAGCGTATATAAGTGCATGGCTGTTGTGCTGATGGTGGCACGGCTCTGTGGAATTGGTGAGCAGTAAGTGAATCTAAATGTTAGTATATGGCCTTGTTTCTAAGACATAAGCAGACATCAGCTCGTGTTTTGAGTGCAGTCTCACTGCATTAAAGTATCACAGATGTTGCTGACCTTTCTTTTCAACCAAACCTGCTGGCTCTCTTGTCTGTAGGCACATGTAGAGCTGTGCATTTATACACTCACATCCATCAACATGTAAAGAAATAAACATTCCACCTCTGCTTTTTTCATTACTTCTCTTTTTTCTGTTTCATACACCATAAAGCATTGTGCCCTCTAAACTCTGTGCAGCCCCTGAGTGACACTGCACAAGACAAACACATTAGGTACATGAACACTGGCCCACAGTGTGAAGTGACCTGAGTCACACAGGGAAGGCTGTGTCCACAACACAGGGCTGTGATGGGGGTTCTTGTCAGAGAGCCTGTTTTCAAATTCTCACATCTGTCTGTTTGACCTCTCCCTGTGTGCTGAACTCTCTGTGGCACACACACACCCACACGCACAGCAAACTGGCAAGTAAAGCTATACATTATTACAGAAATGACTGGGCATGTCATGACCAGCTCAGCTACAGTCAAGAGGAAATACAACATGGCCATGTGCACAGCCGCACACAGAATCCTCCTCCTACAATTTCAGGAGCAATTAGTCTGTCCCTGCCACCAGGGTTAGGCAGCATGTCCGAGTATGGCTCAGAACCAGAGGAGAAACACAGCTAGCTAATGATGTGGAGCTGGGGGAAGGGTCGCCCGTGACTTTGGTCAAGACTCACTTAACATGCTTTCTCCCTCTTTTTATTCAAATACAGGCTGAAGGTTTGTATTCACGCCTAATTGACTCAATTCTCCCTGCTGGCGGCGTCCTGTCCACTGTCATATTATCTGCAATGTACATTTGAAAAAGTCAAGCCTTTTGTTTTACCAGCGGAACTGCCACCCAGTTTGGCTCATTATATAGAAAATAAGCAGTTGTAAAAGACATTTTTACAAAACACAGGAAGATACACAATAGTAATGTTAAAGATCATTATCACAAAAACAAACAAATGTCACTAGCTATGAAGCAGCAGACCTTGGTTTGGCCTATTAACATCTCATAGAACAGGAAAATAAAAAGGTATAGTATGAGATTTTCTATGATAGAACATGTGGAAATGAACCTAAGCAACAGAAATATTTGACTTGATCTTTGAGCTTCACAAGCAAATTACTTACCAAGGAAAGCAAAGCACCCAGCATGTGCACTGGCCTGTAGACGTTCACAACATACTGCACACACGTTCCTTTTCATGTTTCTTGACTGTGATGTTTGAGCTTCACTGCAGTCTAACAGTGTCAGAATGTCTTCACATTCAACTGCAAAATGTCTTTGATCAACATAAATCAGCGTTTACAGTGTGTATCTATAGCAGATTTTGGAGGCAGTGGCACTCAGATGAGCGTAGACTGTCTTGTCACATGATCTGCATTGGGAGAACAGGTTTCATCTTTTCAACCTTTATTTTACCAGATAAAAGCCCATTGAGATAGAAATCTCATTTACAAGGGTGACCTGGCCAAGAGGTCAGCAATACAGATCTTAGTAAATAGTACGTATACAAACACACTACAAAGAATACATTAAAATAACAGTTGTATAGAAAATGCAAACAAGTTTTCAGTTAAAGTTCAGTTGTTTCAGTCAGAATAACAATTTAGAAACACAGGCACTGTTCACTGGATTCTGGTTGTCTGTCATTTAAGAAATGAGCTCTAATATTTTAAATGCTGAAGGGGCAGTAAAACTGAATGCTTTTTTCCCCAATTCAGTCCAAACACAAGGAACAGTCATATATCAATAGAATGTAAGGTGTAGTGACTTGTAGTTTTTTGATAAAGGAAACATAAATATGAGGAAACTAAACCAAAAAGAGGCTTAAAAATCAGAAGAAGCCAGTGCATACATGTGTGTACACTCAAAGGCCAGCCAGATTGAAGGTACAGTTCACAGTGATGTGCAAGGCGACTGCAGCCAGTAATATACCTCAAAGCACTGTGATAAACAGAATTCAAAGACTGGAGACATTTGGCTGAGGCACTCATATGCAAGACGTCACCATAATCAAGTAAAGGTAAAAAGGTTGCCAAGACAAGACATTTCTGAGGGAGAAACACAATTTATTTCAGTGATAGAAACTGAGTTTCACCCTGGGTTTTCACACCCAGTCAAAAGGAACCTCAGATACTTTTATAGCTGAAATCTAGTTATATAGGCATACCTTGCACAGTTAAAAATTTTGGGACATTCTCCAATACTTCACATGTATTGGATATTACCAAGACTTTGGGTTTTTCTGCATTTAAAACAAATTTCAGCTTATGCAGACCAGACTGAACAAAGTTAAAAGCAAATTGTAAAAGCTCAAATGCTTGAGTAATCGTCCAAGAGCAGCAGTAGACCATGGTGTCATCAGCATAAAAACACACTTACTGCCTACAAAAATAGAAAATAAAATGGGTCCTAAGGCCAACCCCTGTGGCACACCTTTAGTGACCTCAAGTAAAGAGGACGGGAAACTAGCCACTTGAACACACTTGATTCTATTTGACAAGTAATCAGCAAACCAGGCAGTTGCTTGTTTTGAGATGCCAATTTTGAGGCATTTGTCAATTAAAAGTCTGCGGTCAACAGTGTCATATGCCTTTGATAAATCAATAAAAAGGGCTACACTTTTTAAGCTCCAATGCCTCAATAAAATAATTAAAAACCTTTAGGGTAGCAGTGACGTTCCTGTGCTGCTTTCTAATACCATACTGAAAATTGGTTAAGATGTTGGTATCTAAAAATTCCATCAATTAATTGGGGACTCACTTTTCAAAAAATTTTTGCCAGGATGCAAAATTTGAAAACTGGTCTGTAATTATTTACTTCAGAGGGTTTCCCTCTAGGCAACAGAAGAACATATGCAGACTTCCAGATATTTGGTTTTATTGCACAAGTGGGTAATAATGCTGCTCTATGTGAAAGGTTCAATCTGAAATTAATGAAAAGTTATTGGAAAATGTCAATGATTGTGTTTAGATTATTTAATGAATTTATTATTTTCTGCACCATTATTATGCTGCAATAAGCAACACAATACTGCAATGTTTACTATTCTGAACACTAGTATTGCCACAGTGTTTCTGTGCTTTCTTGAAGACACATGAATGTACTCAGTGCAAAAAAGGGTCTATTCATCATCATGCATAGTTAATGTAATAATTACCCAAATGATCTAAAATATATAAAAGCGTCAATTGAAAATCTAGTAAGATTTAACACTTACACTAACAATTGTTTTAATATAATTGATGCCCTATTGGATACAAAGCATCACAGAACTCACTGCACATAAGCTCAGTTGTTTTGGTTTCTTTTTATTTTCTACACTTTCCCTGCTTCATCCTGTGTTTATTTGCAGTCTGACAAAGACAACCAGTGCTTCTTCCGCACCACCTGTGAAATCCCACCAAGCTAAGAAAACATTTTATGACAAATTTACATACTAATTGAAGCAGCATAAAAGGGTTGACAGACACCTCAGCCCTTAGTGGAGAGACTGGAGATTAACAACAGCGGATGCCAACTGAGAAAAGTCTGCTGCACTTCTCACCTCACCATCTTTAAAGATGCACAGGAAGAGTGTTTACCACTTGTTGTTTCACATATCAGTTACACATGACTATATCCTTGGCATCTGCAAAGCAAAATTGCTATTGTCTGTAGAAATAGATGAGATAGCAAAAATCTTGGAGGAAGAAGAAAAAGCATACAGCTCAACACGTGGCCAACTGAAAAATGAACAAGTGAGTTTCACAACAGTGTGAACCCATAGGAAGTTATGGAAGCAGCAAGCAGATCAGTGGCTTTCCCCCTGTGGCAGATTACACAGAATACACACAATGAGAGACAGGAATATGGCAGCAGCTCACTTTTTCTCCCCTAATTATCAGACGCCATATTGGCTCTCTTCAGGAAGAGAGGAGGTAATTTTGTTTCTGAGTCCTTTTGGGAAATTAATTCATTTTACTAAAGTGACTTGGTAATTACAGTGACATCAAGGTTAATTGCCAAATCTGTATTGCTTTGGTACCATCAATGTCAAAGAAATCTGTTCTCTAAACACTCACCAGTAGACAACAGACCACACTTGTGCACATGAACACACAAACACACAACCCAAATGGGATGTGTGTGCTTTTTGCCTGAAAAGCCTGCACTCGGGCACACACACAAATAACGTATTATGGAGGCTTTAAAGACACAAGTGCTTCTTGTACGCTGTTCATAAAACAAAAGGTCAAAAGTCTGAATAAAACCAAAGAGCAAAAGGTCCAAAAGGTAAATGAAAAGCTCCTTTGCCTGCCAAATCTAATCTAATAAAATGTTTTTTGATTCACGTGACAGTCAGTGTGTGGGATATTCATTTTGATGATAAATTCTTTTATCTTCACACCAAAATCCACTCCCCCTCTGCAGATGAGCTTTGTCCACAGCTCATTGTTTGTTGAGGTTGGCCATAAATTTCCACAGAAAAGTTTATTAACAAAACAAGGCAAAGTCATCAGGGTGAAACCTTGCGAGTCATTATTGTGAAACAGAAACATTTATTCTCCAGGGACCAAATCAACAATAAAGACACATTGCTCATTAACAGACCAGAATAAAGTGCCAACTGCGGTTGGTATGAAAAATGTTTATTGAAACTTGTGGGGTAAGCCCAAGTACAGCATGCTCTGAAAATATAAGTGCTGATTTGCAATCTTCGTTCGTACCCTTTTATCCTTGAATAATTTGAATGAAATTATTTTTCATAATGTTGATGCCCCTGTGCTGCTGCACCCTCATGAATGTACACTTTGATGTCTCCTTTAATGCATGTGAAGGTTTTTTGTTTGTTTCTTTTTCTTGCAGAGCTGGTTGGACAGTTTTTGCAGACAATACTGGTGTTTCAGTGCATAAATCAGAACGGAAAAACAAAGATTGTTATATCAACTAGCCAGTGCATGTGCTTTTTGTTTTTATATAGAAACACTGCAGAAAGAATTGCATTACGTTTTCATTTGGCAAGACATCTGTTATTAAGAAATGCCACAAGCATCAGATACTATTAAAGGTCATTTAACAACATCTTTCAACTTTACAAATAAAATATGTCCTGTCATGAAATCCTTTGTAAACCCTTTATGGACTCTTTGAAAAAAAAAAAAAAACAGTGATGGTGGAGGGTGCCAAAAATATGAAAAATGTACTAAAATGCCCAGTGTATTGCAAAAAAAGATCCACAGCCAACATCCGTCCCATGTTACTGGTGCTCATGTTTGTGCATATGCCTTTTCTATCCTGACAGCAGGTGCTGCATCAGCCAGACAGGATGTTCCTGGATGTTGAGGAAATCCCTTAGGCCTCAGTCTCCTGCTGCTTGCCGCAGCTGCCAACAAGCAAACATACAAAAGAATTTATTGACCAGACAGTGACACACAAGATTCCTCTGTGTTTATTTGCTAAAAAGTCACCGGGGCTACAAAATGTGAAGGACATGGGGAATCTAGCAGATTTGACATTGCTGTTGCATCAATGTAGCAAGACTATTATACCATTCAGAATATGGCTGCATGAAAGCATTACATTTTATAAGTGCAATAATTTTGGGTTCAAACCAGTGTACACTAATTAACTTAAACATAGTAACTAAACATATAAAATAAGGAAAGGAAACCCGATTTGAATTTTCTCCCAGACATAATAAAAAAATAACATTTTTAATAAGTCCACAGGCCTTGACTGTTGACCTCAAGGTGCTACAGTACTTTACACAGTTTTATAACAATAAAGTGCACATTTTTGTTCTCATCAACAGCTTGTACATCATTCATTCTCTTTCATATTTCACCAAGTTTTAGGTGTTTAACTGCTGTAAAACATTTATTACCCAATTTCTTAAGCAATAGTAATAGTACAATCATTCAATCCAAACAGAGGCAGTACAAAGCCCTTCAAAGGCAAAGTGCAGAGACTTCACATTTTGGTCCAAATTGAGTTCAGACTGAAATTTGACCTGGTGATATCTGATGTGCTGTATTAAAATGGTACAGAATGATAAAAAATTAAGAAAATGAACAAAGTGATACAGGAAGAGAAACAAAGTGGAAAAAAAAATAATAATGAATCAACAAATTACAAAATGAAATGATCAACTTTGAGCTTAAAATGAACAAAGTTTTTTAAAAAGACAAAAATGAATAAAAATGTTTTTTTTTTCTGTGTCACTATTTGTTGAGTATCTGCACTGTAGGGCACTGTAGTATAATATTTTTGTCTATTTAAGTAATAAAGGTATATTTCATGTCTCTGTATTATGTATTAATATTGTATTGCTTACAATTCCATAATGTCTGCAGTTATTTTTGTATTTTAGATGTGAAAGCTGTGTAGCTCGAAACCAGTCAGAAAACAGCTCAAGGCCAGTTGATCCCTGATCAATGATGAGGCTTGATTTGGTCATTAAGCCCAGATGTGGACTCTAATTAGAGTCACTAGTCTCAACTGGTGTTGTATCAAAACACACACACATGCACACACATGCTCTAGCAGCCACCCCCTTTTCCTCACCACCTCTAGACAACCCGAGCATCCTGAGTGATCAATGTCTCTGTCATCCAGGGCTGTGTCCGGGGCGCCAGGCAGGGCCGGTGAGCCGCTGCGGCCAGGCTTGGGGCTGACATTAGCGGACACAGTGTGAGTGATGTCAGCCTGCTGCTCCCAGGGGGGCGGCAGAGACAGGGGATCTGGCTTGGCCCAAAGCAGTGGGCTTGGAGAAAGGTCACTGCTCAGACTGGTGTGATTAATAAGACAAGAAGCTGAGCGTCCCCAATGCCATTATCAATAAACGTGGCCACCAGCCGCCCTAAATGCATATGCAGTAGAAACCACATACACATGCATACATAGGCAAGCTAAAAAAAAATAAAGACACGGGTGCAGTGATATGAATTTAATTTACAGGGACAACTGAGCATTGCTGATGCACATGATTTGTTTTTGGTCTCATTTGCTTGTTAATGTGAGAGGTCAGCTATCAATTAGATCATATTTATTCACAACAACAGCTCTGACTCAACCTGATTCTGGTAATGACTCACAGCAAACAAATCCAAGAGGTGAAAGTCTCAGACTAAAATGTCAGCAGAGCCTCAGTGACAAACATGACATTTAAAGAGACATCTGTTTCACTGCTCTGTTTCACCACCAACCAAAAATATTTATCCTAACCAGAAAGTTATGCCATGTAAATCAGGAAGTAAGAAAAATCCCAAACTGCAAGAGAGATGACGACTACAAATCAAGCTAGTTTTTAAACCTTATTTTCCCTGCACTATGTTAAACCTTGAATGTGCAAATATGTATAAGAAATCCAGAGTTTACGAGACAGTAGGAATCCCCTCTGGTGCCTGAGCAGTTCTGCTTTCCATCCTCTGATATTAGCTTGTAGTTAAACCCATCAGCACCAACAAGCAGATCTTGCTTCCTTAAATCAATTAGCCTCTGCATGTTGAGTGTAACTAATAGCCCTGCTGAATCCTAGATTAAATATGCTAGATACAAGCCAAGTATGAAGCGGGATAGTTAAGATAATTAAGAGTGATAAATCCGTGAGAGGAAGGGGGTGGGGGCACATGAGAGGCCAAGAGGCACAGAGCAAGAATATAAATAAGAAAGAAAGAAAGAAAGAAAAAAGGAAGAAAGGAAGGAAGAAACAAACAAACAAACAAAAGAAAAATAATTAAAATATTAAATGATGTGTGATTGTATGCTGGAGAGCCAGAGATGGAGCGGGAGTTGTTTTCAACCTCGCCTCAAGCTGCCCAGATGGCAAGGGCTCGTCTTTGTCTAGCTCTCGGTGCATTTGGCAGCAGCTACTCTCCACTGCTGGCTACTGTACATTTCTTTCATTCTCTCCGTTGTTGGGAAGCCACATGAGCAGAGGCTATAAAAGATTACCCCACATTTTCACACTTCACCAAGTTTTTGTTTTAACACTCTGACCTCTGCGTCCAGATGTTATGTACAGCACACTGCACCGATGTATTTTACATTGTACTTTCCACTGTTATGCAAATCAGATTTTGTATTTATAGACTTGCACACACTGAGAGCAGTTTTCTGACAACATAACTGAAGCCTAGGGTTAAGAATGTGATGAATGTTTGACGTAGTGCAGGAGTGTATGCAATTTTTAAAGGCGCATGATGTTCTCATCCTGTGTGCACGTTAGATGTTACCCAATCCAAACCCAATCCATCCTCATGTGTCATAAAACTATGGGAACGTCATTTGTTAGAAGTATTTGTATATGCCCTTTTCAATATCTTCAGGTATTGCAGAAGATTTGTCTAGCACATTATTTTATAATTCAGAATTTCTAACAATTTTTACCATGCGACTACATGCAAGAGCTTTTTTTTTGGAAATCAGATAATCATACAAAACACAGGTGTCCAATTTTATTTCCACAGGGGCAAAGCAAATTATTTTTTCCAAGGGACTTTGTGTAATAATTCATTAATTTTCTACCCCGTAATCATTGCAAAGGTCGGGGAGGGCGCTGGAGCCTATCCCAGCTGGCGTAGGGCAAAGGCGGGGTACACCCTGGATAAGTGCTAGTTCATCACAGGGCTGACATATAGACACAAACAACCATTCACACTCACATTCATATTTATGGACAATTTAGAATGACCAGTTATCCTAATCCCTAATGCATAGGGGAGGAAACCGGAGTACCCGCAAAGACCCCACACAGACACGGGAGAATGTGCAAACTTCACACAGAAAGACCCCCTCCAGCTGGCATTGGACTCAAACCCAAGACCTTTTTGCTGTGCACCACGTTATGTAATTATAAGGAAAGGAAGCAATATTTAATTATTGAGATGCCAATTAAACTCAAGGCTAACCATGCAGCTCTGTTGGCTTGTGAAAGAAATATCTGAGCATGAGTTTTCCTCACTAAAGTGAAAACAGTGTTTACATGGCTTCTTTGATATATATATAATTAAGTTATTTGCATTTGTCCTCCATATTGTTTTGTAATAACAGGGTGAGGGAAGTGAAGCCTAAGCTATATCTAGACACATCTCACTGCTTATTATGGTCATACATCTGCATGATCAAAACAAATCCATTATTTTATTTTATTTATTTATTTATTTATTTAGGACCAGAATTTAAAACAGAAGGAAAGAACAAAACATTGGCACAGCTCAGACTCTTTGAAGTTCGAAAAGGGTGTAGGATGAAATGAAACACTGATCTCATCCTAACCCCCTTTTTAAACAAATTTTAAATCAATAACTCAAAGTTTAGGCTTTTGCAGCCTAACATAATGATATTTAGTTTTTACAGCATTACATTTGAATATTTAACACAACATAAATCACTGTAATACAAAGTATACACTGTTTTCAAAAAAACCTCTTAAATTATTCCATATCTTTTAATAATGTTATTTTTGAAGACTTGTTTAAACCCACCTATTATTGACATGTTTTCATTTCTTCACTGCAACCATTCCATAAATGAACCCCTACTGTACAAATACAGTGAAGCTTGGCATTTGTTTTTACAGCTGGTTTTGTGAACATGTTCCTCTTAGACTGTATGTACGCTCCCTTTGTTGGAAAAACCTTTGGATATTCTTTGGTAACTGATGATTTTTTTACTCAATACATGATCAGAACAGATTTGAATTTGACCAGGTCCTGAAATTTCAGTACTGTATTTTCAATTTGGTAAAGAGTGGGTGTGTTGGTTTCCTATTAGTGGATTTGGTGATTATTCGTATGGATCTTTTTTGAAGAAGAAAGACAGGGTTTGTTGTTGTCTTGCCCCTCCACGTTGTCTCCCCGTGTTGGTGAACGTGTGTTC
>JAQQAE010000177.1:0-39790 GCA_029823295.1 Pseudamia nigra | reverse complement strand
ATCAGACCACATGACCTTCTTCCATTGCTCCAGAGTCCAATCTTTATGCTCCCTAGCAAACTGAAGCCTTTTATTCCGGTTAGCCTCACTGATCAGTGGTTTTCTTGGGGCTACACAGCTGTTCAGTCCCAATCCCTTCAGTTCCTTCACATTGTGCGTGTGGAAATGCTCCTACTGTACTTGTTTAGTTAAATCCAGGTTGCAACTTTTTTTTTGGCCAGGCAGTGATTATGAGAAACTCGCAATAGCTATAGAATTCCATGAGTGTAAATTAGAGTATTAAAAGAAGATTTGAACTCAGGGTGAAAATACTTCATGTTGACTTGTCTATTAAAAAAATAGGTGAATAAAAGGTTTTATGCTTGAGAGCAGTGGACAAACTGGCAAAGTGACAAAAGGCATGTGTGGAGCAAAAAGGAGACAGGAACAGCTACATGAATTTATACAAAAACCTCACCTTATTCATGGAAAACAACAATGAAATGACACATATGAAAGGCTACAAGAAGAAATGTCAAAGGAAAAGCGATAAAGAGGGACATAAAGAAGCAGCAGAAGCAATATGTCAGTGTCCTTTGCAACAATACCCCTACAAACATGTGCCTTTGTGACATCAAAGCCTTTGTTAAAATGCAGTAACAAGTCAAGCACAATGTATTATAAGCACGTTGCAAAGCAAAGGTGTCTCTGCAAGTGTGTCCAGTTATGTCACTGGTCACCCCTGTCTTGGGAACATGTAGGTCACTGGAATATTCAGTTGGTGGATCGAGGACAAACAAATTCTCCAGGGTGGGGTGAATAAAGTCTCATCTTATCTTTGTGTCGTTGGTTTTTCATTGATCAGTGTCATCCATTTTCCACATGCAGCCTTTAATCTGAAGTTAAACCTGCCTCTGATCTGGATTAGCTCTAGCCTGTCTTCAAGAAGTCAGATTATTTAACTCAAGATAAGTCTGAGGCTATTTTAATCCATGTCTGACAAAGTAGTTCAGCAAGTCCCGGTTTAAGATGTGATTTAGTCTCGAACTACAGCTTAATCCCTGCTGTGGAACTCTAAAATCTAAAACATGTCCTGGGTGACGTAACAGTTTTTTGTTTATGACATAATTCCATATTTGTTCTTTCACAGCTGGGATGTCTTCAGTATTAAAGGACAATGCTGAAAATAATACAAAATAAACAAAAAAAAAACACTGAAGGAGAAGATGTGTGTGTGACTGGTAGACCACATTACTGACGCACATTACGAACAGTCTCTAAAGCACATGAAGGTCGGTGTCTTAGCAAAGAAGCTGGATTACTTTTCTTCACTAAATCCTCTTCTGCAGGTCACAAATCTTTTATCCATACGAACACAAACTGAGCATTAGCATCTCATTTGGTCTCCAGAAGCACAAAATCCTGTTTGATTTAGCTCCGATGGCAGAATCACATGGGGCTGCAGCAGGTTAAAGCTACTCTCAAACATCTAAGACATGTTCCTTTTTTCTTTTCTACAAACACACAATCACAGCGCAGTCACTGCCAGTTGACCTGAAAACTGTGATTAAAGCGTCACGACACGTCTTTGTTCTGTTAGAGTCAGTCAGTTAAAGGCAGCGCAGGAAAATTCAGGTCACTCAATCGAACCTGGATTTAACATGTTTTAAACTGACAATAGTATAATTCATTCTCCTGATGAACCTCCAATGGCCGTTAAGACAGCGGCTCAATTTTCCAATATTTTACTGAATTCAAACCAGGTATTTGAAACCAAGGTATTTTTATATGCTGCTATACATATTGGACATAATCTGAGTATTTTCAAAACAAAATATGCCTCAATTTTAGTCACTGCATTCAAATTCAGAACACAAATTAATACTGTAACTAACTGAAATAAAATGATCCATACAATGAACCAAATAATCCGGACAGCGAACAAGCAAAAATGAAAAATAAAATGAGCAAACATGACCAAAACTGTGAGGAACATGAAAAAATACACATGAATGTCAAAAGCCGTTGAAAGACACTAATATGGAATATTTATAACTGTTGTGTTGAAAAGGACGCATGAGTAAGTCCTAAGTCATTTTCTTCCATCTCATTGAGGCACTTTGTGGCCAAGGTCATCCATTTTCAAAGTTCATCGAGGTCTTGACCTGACACACTTTAGTTTGGTGAAGTAAGGCCGATCCATTCAAGATAAACAGCTCTAACCAGCCCAAGCTTGACACCACCAGGATGATCACAAATCTGACTCACATCCTTACTGATGTGACAAAATATCTGGAGATGGTTTAACAGCATTTTAACCTGACCTAAAACAAGCCTACAGTCATACAAAAAAGTTTAGGCACCCGTGACAATTTGTATTATTTTCATTTATAGATCAGGAGGTGTTTGGATGAGCAATTTAATTTTGATCTATTAAAGAGCTGATGGACACAGTAATATTTCAGCAGTGAAATGAGGTTTATTGGATGAACAGGAAATGTGCAGTGTGCATCAAAACAAAATTAGAGAGGTGCATAAATTTGGGCACCCTTATCATGTTGTCAATTTGAAAACCTGTAACTGCTTAGCACTGATTAGTTGGAACACAAAATTGGTTTGGTGAGCTTGTTAAGCCTTGGACTTGACAGACAGGTGCATCTAATCATGAGAAAAGGTATTTAAAGTAGCCAACTTTTTGTTTTTCTCTTTGACTCTCCTCTGAGGTGTCAACATGGAGGCATCAAAACTACTCTCAAATCACCTGAAAACAAAGATTGTTCAACATTATGGTTTAGGAGAAGGCGACAAAAAGCTATGACAGAGATTTCAGGTGTCAGTGTCCACTGTGAGGAACATTGTGAGGAAATGGAAGAAACACAGGCACAGTTCAGGTTAAGACCGGAAGTGTCAGACCAAGAAAAATATCAGAAGCAAAAGCAAAGGATAGTGAGAACAGTCAAAGACGACCCACAGACCACCTCCAAACACCTACAACATCATCTTGCTGCAGACGGTGTCACTGTGCATCGTTCAACAATTCAGCACACTTTACACAAGGAAAAGCTGTATGGCAGCGTGATGTGGAAGAAGCCTTTTCTGCACACATGCCACAGAGTTGCTTGAAGTATGCAAAAGCACATTTAGACAAGCCAGCTTCGTTTTGGAATAGGGCTCGGTGGACTGATGAAACGAAAATTGATTTATTTGGTCATAACAAGGGGTGATATGCATGGTGGTGAAAGAACACAGCATTCCAAGTAAAACACATGCTACCCACAGTCAAATTTGGTGGAGGTTCCATCATGCTGTGGGGCTGTGTGGACTACCGGCTGTGTGCCGGTGCTGGGAATCTTGCTAAAGTCAAGTGTCACATGGATTCCACTCAATATCAGCAGATTCTTGAGAATAATGTTCAAGAATCAGTCACAAAGTTGAAGTTATGTAGGGGCTGGATATTTGAACAAGACAACGACCCAAAACACAGCTCAAAATCTACTCAGGCATTCATGCAGAGAAGCAGGTGCAATGTTCTAGAATGTTCATCCCAGCCCGCACACCTGGATATCATTGAAAATCTGTGGGATGATTTTTCAGCAGGCTGTCCATGCTCGACTGCCATCAAACCTAACTGGCCTGGAGATGTTTTGTAAGGAGGAATGGTACCTTCATCCAGAATCCTGACACTCATTAGAGGCTATAGGAAGCATCTAGAGGCTGTTATTTTTGCCAAAGGGGGCTCTACTAAATATTGATGTGATTTTTCTGTTGGTGTGCCCAAATTCATGCACTTGTCTAATTTTGTTTTGATGTATATTACACATTTTCTGTTCATCCAATAAACCTCGTTTCACTGCTGAAATATTACTGTGTCCATCAGTTATTTGATAGATCAAAATGAAACACCTAGTGATTTATAAAAGCCAGGAAGTCAAATAAGTCAAAGATTTTGAGGCGTCTTACCTGTGTGTCCGTTTTCAGCAGCAGCGAACAGGGCAGAGGTTAGGAGGTGGTCGAGGTGTTGGTCTTGGTTGAGGTGATGGGGTTTGTTTTCCATGAAGGCGGAGGTGGCGTTGGTGGAAGGGTGGGTGGAGCTTGTGTTGTTGTTGTTGTTGGTAGTGGTCGGGTCTGGTTGGTTAAGCAGCATTGACAATAAAGTGACATTTCCCTGGGAAGCAGCTTGGAGGAGCAGGGGGCGCCCGCCGTCCAGGGCAGCAGGGCCCACGAGAGACGAGACTATGGAGGGACACCAGCCTGCAGGAGGGGAGGAGGAGGAGTGGCACAGGTTAAACCGAGGATGAGGAGGAGGAAGAAGAGGCTTTAGAAGTGCTGATCAGGGGAAAGCAGAGGCATGAGGAGGCAGATGGGAAGGACACAGTCACATACAGGACAGACTCTTCTGCCGGAGCTGCAGAGTTTAAACACTTCACAACCACATTCAAGGTAAGACTCCAGTGTAGAGGTGTGACCCAGGACTCTGTGTCATGTGAAGAGCCACTGCTGAACAAAAAAGGAAACTGAAGTATTTGCTCCCTTTGTTCACTTTCTTAATTTTTTGTGATCTGTTTTTTTTTATTTTGTTTATTAAATTTCATATATTTTACTCAGTTTTCATAACATTTTGTTCTAAATGTTTATTTTACTCCGTTTTAATGGCATTCTGTTGTTGCCATTTTTGGTCATTGCCTTGATTATTTCATTCACTTTTGTCAGTGTTTTGTTGATTTTGCAAATTAAATGCTTAGTTTTGTGTAATTTTGTGTCTTTTTTTGTTTGGAATTTTGTCCATTTTAATTTATCTATTACATGAATTACAGGATATATTTTCATCATCCACCCATTTTCTACCCCTTAATCCTCACAAGGTTCCAAGGTCCCACAGTCCGGCCTCGCAGCTAGAAGATCCGGGATTCGATCCCAACACCAGTCAGTGGGATCTTTCTGTATGGAGTTTGCATATTTTTATTAATTCCAGTTAATTAAATCAGTTCAATTCATCTGGCACTATCATCTACGTATTCAATAAGCAACTGACTAGTAGCCTCAGCACTGGAGATCACAACATTTTATTGAGGTGTTGTTTTTAGTGGAAAATGAAATCTGTAAGGATGTAACAGGCCATAATGTCCATCCCTGGACAAAGCCACAGGAGCCACTGCAGGGGTCCGACGTGGCCTTAGCACTGCAGAGTGCAGACCCCTGGTGTAAACTAAGGATGGGTTATGATTTCCTAATATTTAAATAGTTCAATAGTTGGAGACATACTGTAACCTCGTTTCAGCAAGTTAATATATACTACCAGTCAAAGGTTTGGACACACATTCTTCTACAGTGTCTTTTCTCGACTGTGATATGTCCAACATGGTCCATTAATCATGAAGACATCCAAACTGTGAAAGAACACGTATGAAATTATGCAGTAAACAACAAACTTAAACAGCCCAGAACATGTTTGATATTTTAGGTTGTCCAAAGTAGACACATTTAGCTTTGAAGAGATGTTTGTGCATTCATGTTATTCTCTCGTCAGATTCACCTGGAATGGTTTTTAATTCACAGGTGTGTCTTGCCAAGATTTCATTTGGGCTGTTTTTATCTTCTTTATATAATTTAGACACAGACTGTATATATAACTTGACAAAGTGACTGTGACGTCACCCATTAGTTTCTGAAGGGTCATGTTGAGGCCAATCAAGTTGTCACTTACTGGACGCCATATTGGAGCCAAAAACAGGATGTAACCATATTTGGACGAATGGCTGCGTTCATGCCTGGGGACTCATGGAAAGCTAACATTAGCTGCTAGCTTACTGACGCTGTACGTCACTACTCAGTGTCAAACGAAGTCATATTACAGTGTTGTTAGTGTAAACACTTACCCACAGCTGCTATAGCGACATGTCAACCAAACCCCAGCACAGCAGTGATTTGTTGGATTATTTGCTGTAATATCATCATAATGGAGCAAAAAGTTAAAGATGGATCATGATGTTACTTATTCGAGGGTCCAAATAAAACTTTTGAGACTATGATGACCCATGAAAATTTATTTGTTTAGTATTTTCAGATAGAATCATATGCATCTATGGGAAAAAAGCTTCTTGGAGCCGGACGATCGGTTCCCCAGTGGGCAAGCGGTGGAATTACAACTTAAAGTTATTTCTGCATTGGCCTCACTGAACAGCCCCAGTCGTTGCCCCATGGATTTAGACCATCAGTTGGACTGTCAACAACTTCTGAGTCTGGTAATTCTAATAAAGCTCTCCTCTGCAGCACAGGTAGCTCTTGGTCTTCCATTCCTAGGACGGTCCTCATGCGACACGGTTGCATCATAGTGTTTGATAGTTTTGAGGACACACACTTCAGTAGTAGTAGAGATCAGTAGTGTGTTTTACCTTTGCTTTTTACTGTCTGTGAGAGTGGATTTTCCACACTGGCGTACCTGAAGAATAAGTACTGGGTAAGACTAGAGTCAGAGAATACGGCCAAGAATAGACTCTGTACAATTCACCACACCCACAAGCTCTCAGCACCTGCCCTTATACCGAACAGTAGTGGTCCCCAGGTTGCTTCTTAGTCAGAATGGTGGTCCCTGGATCAAAATTGATTGAAAACTCATTCAAACAAGGGGTTTAAAGCACATTAAGAAGGCAAGATATGACACAACTTAACTCTTGACAAGACACACTTGTGAACTGGAGTGTCCAAACTTTTGCACGGTAGGTCCTACAGGTTTCTCTTGCTACTCTGAAGTCTTTCTTTCCAGAAGCCCTTTAATTCATAATGTTGTGAACAGTTCAGCAGTGACAGTCTGTAGTATTTTTAGGTTGAGGGAAAAAGTTTCAGCATGAGTAAAAAAGAGGATAATTCTCTACAATTTTAAATCTGCAATGTTCAATACAAACTCTACATAAAAGTAATTTTTTAGCCATTATCAAGATGCCAACTGTCTTGTAAAAACATAATTTACTGTACGTCATACTATATTTCACACAGTTCTCTACTATTTAACTCTCTTTCCAGGAGACAGCTGTAATAAATCATCTAAGTACCTTGGCTAACATTAAACGTGCTGCAGCCCGGACAAAAGAGTCTGTCATCACATCAGATTAATGGATAAATAACAGACAGCACTCATCTTTCAGTACAATAACTCATCCACAGTGCTCACACAGCAGCTAATACAGCCTCAATTTACCACATTAAGCACCATAAACAAGCAAACACATGAAGTCCAAGAGTAGAAAAAGACCTAATGACTCAAATCTAACGCCTGCGCTAAAACTACCATCTAAATAAGTGTCTACTGAGAGCTATCGAACCATGTAAAGAGGTTATTTTGGAGCACAGCAAGTTAAAAATGAGATGAAATACAGATCTGAAGAGGGGAAATAAAAGGAAAGAATAGTTTTAGTTCAAAGTGTCACCAATAAGACCTCAACGGTGACACTTAATATGACCAGGTTCTGTTTTAAGCAAAGTGAGAGGAGCTGCTCTATGTTTTTCATCTGCATGCAATTAAACTGATACTTTACCATGCACATTTAAGGGTTTACTAGAGATACAATTTGGTTCTTACGTGTGCAGTTCTGGCCTAATTGCTGACAGATGCAATAAATAGAAGCCAAAAGCCAAAAGTGCCTCCCTGCTTCCAGAAAATTTGGGTTACTGTGCAAAATGTAAATATTAAACACTGACACCACATATTTAAGTGAAAACAGAACAATGATAGTATATCAAATGTTGAGACTGAGAAGTTTCATTCTATTTTGAAAATCATATGGCCATTTGAATTTGATGCCAGCAGCACAATTTAAACAATTGGTTCAGCGGCAATGAAAGACTGGAAAAGTAGTGAAATGCTTTAAAAACACCTGGTGGAACATCTCACATGAGATGGTAAGTTTGAACAGGTTAATAACATGACTGGGTATAAAATGAGACTTTTTGAAGTAAAGATGGTGACGCGTTCACCACTTTGTGAAGGACTGGACAAGCAAATAGTGCAACAATTTAAGACTAACTTTCTTAATGTTAAACTGCAAAGAGTGGGGATTTGAGTGCATGGGCTCAGGAACTCTTTCAATAAGTTTGGAACTGCATCCACAAATGGTAGTGTAAACTCTACCATGCAACCCCACATGAACTAGATCCAGTAATGCAGGCCCAAGCTCATTTAAGATGGAGCCAGGCCAAGTGGAAAACTGTCCTGCGGTACGACCAGTCCACATTTGAAATTCTGGACTTGAAATCCTGGACGCCGTGTGTTCCAGGCTAAAGGGGAGAGGGATCATCTAACTTGTCATCAGTGCTTGGTTCAAAAGCCTGCATTACTGATGGTAGGGGGATGGGGGTGCATTAGTGTGCATGACAACAGCAATCGTCAACAATATATACAATATTTACAATATTGTGAGGCAACATATGCTGCCAAGTAGACAATGTCTTTGTCCGGACTTTTTTTAGACCACATTCTACACATATTCCAATAGCATGGTTCCATAGCTAAAGAGTCCTGGTGCTAGACTGGCCTGATGCCGTTCTGACTAGTCATCTATTGAAAGTGTCTGGTACTTACTAAAATGCTTAGAGTGTTGCTAAGTGGGGACACAACACAGTGGTAAACATGACCCTGACCCAACTTTTATGAAATATATTGCTGGCTTCACATTCAAAATGAGCATGTAATATAAATACATCATATGATATGATTTACCATCATTACAGGTCAGAGAAATATATAGAACAGAGATGTTTTATATATTTAATGTTTATGATGATGTGTATGTTTCTGTATCACATAAATGGTTGAACATTGAATAATTTGTAAATATGATGTTCAGTCTATTAACTTGTTACATGATTTGCACTGATGGTTGATGGGTATTTAAGATGGCGTCTGTATGTATTATGGAAGTCAAGGAAGAGAAGTGTGCTCAAAACGTCGCTCATTAAATTTTGAAAATGGGAGCTGATGGTGTGGAGTTTGGATTTTTTACATGTTGTACTAATCATCACATTTTCTTTCTATTTACATTTTCCACAGTGACTCAACAGTGAAACGCAAACTGGAGTATCCTGGACAGCTGTACAAAGTAGATTTACATATGGCACTGCAAGCACATCACAGTGTGTGGATTAATGTTAGCATGTAAATCAAAGCATCCAGTGTTTTCACTGACAGGATGCAGCATGCAGAGCAGGTTAGGGGTTAATGAAGAGAGCAGGAAGATGCAGAGTATCAGGTCATGCTGCTGAAGGATGAAAAGGGAACAAGGGGAAGAGAGTGCAGCCTCTGGCATCAGCGTCAGAGAGGGTAGGGGTCACAAACCGGCTCGAATACCTGACTGAGCAGGGACACTTATAGTCAGTCCTAATTCATCCTGACAGGCTCCTCCTGCTGAGGATAACCGACCTCGAGTCTCTGAGCAGCACACGCTAGGAACATGTTGTCAATGTCGGCTGCTGAGAGCGACGCCTACAGAGCTAACGAGACAACATGAGAGACGGATGGCACCCAGAGGAAGGACACAGAGAGGGACAGAGAAAGCAGCCAGAGACATCGGATCTTTAGAGTAATTTAAGATACTCTGAGACATCAACTGAACTGACCCATGTGCTATTCTGCTTTGGATTCCTGTGGTTAAACCAGCTTCTCTGTGACCTGGACTGGATTGCAACAGCAATGCTCAAGTTCAAAAGTATCCTAATAATAATTTTTATCACAGGTAATTTTAATTTTAGTCTTAAGCCGGCCGCGCAGAAATGCAACTCATCTTGTCTCAACTCAACTGGAAATCTGCTTGATGTGCGGTGGTTCCCGATGCAGATTTTTCAGTCTTAATGTCGTCCAGACAGAAATCATGTTGATTCGACATGTTGAATTGCCAGGACTCAGTCTCGGTCAATGTGCGGCACTCACGACTCGATTTCGCAACTTTTATCATTGTTGGATATGTGTGTCACAACACAATCAATGTGTACTGTCAATAGATTGCACCGGTTCCCAGGCGTGAGTCGTGGTGTCAATCTGCAGCTGTGTGCGAGGTACGTTCAATCATGTATGAGACGAGCGGACTCATAGAGTTGAGTTGGGATCAGTTACGTTTCTCTATGTGCGGCCGGCCTTGGTCTTAATGTTTCTAATAAACCCAGGTTCAAACGCAGTCAAATCCCTGTAACACTTCACATACTAGCGTCAATGTAGCATTAGACCCAAATTTCATAAACTTATTACACTGTATTTATTTAATTCATATTTCTTTCATAATTCATTTCAGACCCTGTCTCCTGGTCAGACTAAAGATCGCCTGCTTGGTCCACACCATAGATCAGGGGAGGTTTAAGCCTGGACCAGGTAGTTGTGAATGCATACATCAAATGAGTGATGTCATAATGATTTACAAAACTTTGTACTTTGCACTTGAGCTACAACAAAAAACACAGCTGGTGCAATGGGTCACTAGTGACTATCTTAATCTCGGCTAAGCTGAGGCAAGATACACTAATTCCATGGAAAAACAGTAAGAGGACAGAGCAGATGTAGGGACACGGAGAGGGGAGGGGCCCCTTTACCTGATGCTGCTGCCAGGGGGCTGCCTGCGGAGGCTCGGGGGCTATGGGAAGATGGAGTGCTAATGGAGGGGGGATTTATGGAGGAGGGGCTACTGAGGGTGGTGGCAGGGCTGATGATGGGGGGACACTCTGCACATGCTGCTGCTGGCTGCCGCTGAGGGCCCCGGCCAGGCCCCGGAGAGGCACCCACCTGAGAGGCCGCCAGGGCTGGGACCAGGTCCAGGGCGGGTTTTGGCGGCAGCTGAGGCGTGGCCGGTTTGAGACCCACCCCAGAGGAGCGGCTGCCGTCCCCCACCACCTTGATGGGTGGGTGAGGACGGGAGGGGGTCTGGGAAAGCCCAGGCTTTTTGGGAGGGATGGGGGGAGGGTTTCCCCGGTCAATCCTGGCCACCGTCGGCGACTTGAGGCCAATCGGGTGGCTCAGGCGACCGGGAAAAGGGCCTCCCTCTGAGGCGGAGTGAGGCAGGCTGGGACGGAGTGGTCCGGCACCTCCTGCTGGGGGGCTGGTGAAGCGCGACAGGACCTGCGTGACAGTGTGGCGTGCTTGTTGTTTCGCAGCAAAGTTGTCTCGGTTGGTTGGTGAAAGGTCACGAGCTGGAGGACTCTGGGAGGCTGTGCCGTTTTGGTCCTGTTCCTGGAACTTGTAGCGGGCCGCCTGGACTCGAGGGCTGACCCCGCTGGGCAAGCCATGCGTAGCTTGGCCCTCTGAGCCATTTTCTGTCTGTGCCAGTCCTCCTGAGCTGCTGTGGACGATCCCCCGGCCAGCCGACTTTGGCAGACTCAGGCCCACGTAGTTGGCGGGAGTTGGTTTGACAGGTATGGTGAGGGGGGTCTTCTTTGAACCCTCTGCCTCAGCGGGGGGTAAGTCCGTTTGGCAAGACGCCGTCCGGGAGCTGATTGGCTCTGTGGCTACAGCAACAGAAGCCAGAGCTTTGGGTTTGGGTGTTGTGCTGGTGGCCGCAGCAGGTTCTGTTCCGGCAGCAGCAGGGGGGGTGGCGGTGGAGTCGTCCTTCCCGTCGCCCCGTTCAGTCCTGAGCTGCTCCACCTGCTGCCTGAGACTGTGGCTCTCTGCCTCCTCACGGCCCAGCCTGGCACGCAGCTGTTCCCGTTCTGTGTCGAACTCCGACAGCTGCTTCTCCATCTTGGCCTCCATCTGTTGGCTGCGTTGCCGCTCGCTGCTCAGCTCCTCTTGCAGCCGTCCAGAGGTTCGACTCTCCTCATCCAGACGAGCCTGCAACTCGTCGAAGCGCTGCGACTCCTCCACCACCCTAGTGGCGAGCTGTTTACACTCACGCACTAGCATCATGACGATGTGCCTGTTCTTCTCACGTTCATCCTTCAGCTGTGCCGTCAGCTTACGATGCTCCTGCTCCAGACTCTGGAGCTGCAGTTTCTCCATCTCGAGCTGCAAGAAAAAAATGGAATCACAGTGAAGAACACATGCATGGCATAATAAACGTAATATTCATGCATGAGCTGAATTCAATCAATCAATCTACAACGTAAAGGCATGAATTACAAGAAAAGTTGTAAAGATCATTGGATTTTGTAAAATTAAAATGTGACATCTGTGATTATTTTGGCACAGTCAGAAAAACAAATAAGTAAAATTCTAATTTAAGAATCCAACACATTATTTTGAAGTCAAAATCTTATTTAGAGCATTTTTTCCATTATTTTGAAATACTATGTGACTATTCTGATTTACAGTCTTTTTGCACCAACATGGTGACTTCAATAAAAATGAGCTGAAAGGAGACCAGACTCAGACGAACCACATGAACAGAACAAAGTACCTTGATTAACTGAAAAGCAACGCAGACAGACAGGTGAATATTTACAAACAGACACTTCTTGAACACATGGTGGGTGTTTGGTAAAGAGTCACATTTCTCTGCTGAGAGCCAACAGTGTTTCTGCAGACGGTTAAATTTCGATGACTTGTCAAAGCACTGGATGCTATAAGTGGGCTGTTGTAGCTATTGTTAGCTCAGCGTTGGCTTCACGGAGGATATCAGGCGTAACTGAGACCTCCCCCCAATTGCCAGGACCCCAACACCCTAACAAGCCTCAAACAAAGGAGTCAACAACCCATCACCCCCTGAACAAGACCCCCCGTCTCCTGAGAGTCTCCCTTCCCCGTCCTGGCCCTGTGGGAGGACATATCACCAGCTGATGCTGAGAAGGAGTGAGGGATTTATAAACGAGGCAGAGTGTCAAGGGAACGGCAGTTGTTACTCAAAAGGAGGTGCTACGATTAGCTGCTAATTGGGTGTGGATTATGTCTGCTGTAAGTCGGCCTAATGCCTTTGAAGAACAGATTTAGGTACAGTATGCCGTGATGGGAAAGTTGGAAGCAAAGATGAAAATGAGGCAGGATTTAAAAACGTTCATATAGTGCTGAATGGAAACAGTCTGCTGATGACTACGCAAAGCAAATATACAGCTGCATATAGGAATGATAATCATCATTATCCTCTAATTAAACTTAAAAGTGACAAACAGAACTTTTTTTCTTTAGATTATTATGGTTTTACCTTTCCAGTCTGCCTAGTACAGCAGCTTTTCAAAAAGGTGCAGCATTTCCTAAAACTGTCAAGTACAGAGGTTTTTTTTTTTCATTTCCATTTAAATTCAGAACTTGGGTTTTCATGAAAGTTTATTTTAAAGCCTGGTTTTCTGAGCTGTAGACCTCCTACGGTGATGTGATCACACAGCGATATGACAAGACGATCAGGGGTGAGACGGGCTCAGAGCAAACTAAAGATGACTTTAAAAAAAATAATCAGCCAAGTGTAATGTTAGGGCTCAAAAAATCATTCCAATTACTAGAAAAAAGCTTGGACACAACCTTCTTCATAAGTGTTTTTTTCTTTATCCTTATTATTTTCAACATTGCGCATTAATACTGAAGACATGCAAACTGTGAAAGAACATGTATGGAACAACTCAGAATTAATGTAATAACATTTTATATTATTTATTACATTATTAGAATATTACTATTTATATTTTAGATTGTCCAAAGTAGCCACATTTATCTTTGATGACAGCTTTGTACACATATGGCATTCTCTCCTCAGATTCACCAGGGAGTCACCTGGAATAGCTGGCTCTCAAATGTCTCATGAGGACCGTCACAGCCACCCTGTACCTGTGCTGCAGAGAAGAAGCTTATTAGAATGACCAGTCTCAGACACTGAGGACTCATGAGAAGCAGCTTCATCATACTGTTCGATGATTGTGGCGACTGCAGATTTCACCTTCATTTCTTAAAGTAACGATAGACTGTCTTTTCTCTTTACCAGTTGTTTCTTGTCATAATATGGATTTGTACAGCAGTTGCAGTAGCATCTGAAATATAAAACATGTTCCACGTAGTTTGACATTTTTTCATTGATGACATAATTCTACATGTCCTTTCAAAGTTTGGATGTCTTCAGTATTAATGGACAATGTTGAAAATAATAGAAATGAAGAAAAACAGTTTGAAATAGCTGATGTGAGATGATTTCAAACATAATTTTGTTCAAAAAGAAGAGGTTTAATCCATCAGGAGCCAAAGTAGAGCAAGGATCACCAGTTTTTCATTAAATGCATAAGAAATGCTTAAAAGCAATGCTAATCACAGAAGAATAGAATCACATAAGGAGGTGGGAGGTGGATTGGACCAAATCATTTATGTAAAGTAGTGACTGACCGATATGGGTTTTTCAGGACTGATACTGATACCAATTATTAGCAACTAAGGAAGCCGATAACCGATATTTGGAGCCGATATTCATTCATTCAGTAAAAGTGTAAAAATTGGTGTAAACATGTTGAATGATACAAACACTTAACTTTGTTTAAATGCCTAAATCATGTTTATTTAACCAAATAAATAGAAAATAAATAGCTCCAGAAGTGCATAGATCCTAGACTCACAAGTTACGTATTGTAGCAGTCGTGAGCTGCAGAGTTTTTCATGTGACTTTCACACAAACGCACACTATTCTCCACATTACATACATTCTCCCCATTGATAATACATAGTCTACTGAGAGCAGGACCAGCGAGCTAATGTTATGCTAAAAACTAGTCAGCTTTCATCTCAGCGTACTTCCTTGCAATAAAACAAGACTGAATTAAATTTCTTACTCTCTCTCAATCACACACACAGGCTTCTACAATCACAGACTGTTTCCACATTGATATTATTAACAGCATTGTTTCTAGTAATTTACAGACATGTCGGAAGGCGATACTAGCTTAGCAGAGCTGCTAATGTTTACTCCGCTCATACGTTATTCTGCTGCACACTGTAACATTAGAACAGGTTGTGAGATATCGAACAGCGGGATGTTTATTACAATATTGGGAGAGTTTTCTGCGTTTACTGTCGACAGATGTGTTTGCTCTCCACAAACACGTGTTTTGTCATGTGGTTCTCCACGCGACAAAACACATCTCCACTGTGTGTCTGAAGACAGTGTCTCTGCTTCAATGTCTCTGCCACACGCTCGTTTAACCAATCAGGACAATGCTGGAGACGAAAGTAGCAGGAGAGAGAAAGAGAAAGGGGTGTCTGAGCCGAAATGAAACAGTTTTTAACTGATTTCTTAATATCAGCCCGTCAGATTAAAAAAGCACAGCTACCAATATACGTCAAAATTCCAAATATTGGCGGCATTAATCGGCCCGGCCAATAATTGGTCAACCTCTAATGTAAAGGACCTGTCATTCATGGATCACAAACAGACCTGGAGATACTCAAGTGTGCTGAGATGGACCTATACCTGCAATGGAAAAACAAAAGCTGGAGCTAAAGTGTGAAGAGAAAAGTAGAGCTGAGATGAGTTGCACTGAAGTGATGTGGTTGTTGGAAAAAGGCCCTTAAACTTCAGTACTGAGTGAACAACACAAGACAACAAAGCCAAATATTCAACTGCTGTGAGGAGGTAAACTGGAGGAGGAGGTGGAAGTGAGGAAGGACTATTTAAAGTTCAAAAAATTCAGCATCGGCGGTCGTGACCTCGCTTCCAAATCCAGCCTCACAACACAACATGAGCCGCACCGTGTCTGCATGTTTACCCACGAAAACCAACACATACCGAGTTTCACCACGTGTGGTTTCCACCGAGGGAGGGGGTAGGTTTTCCTTCAACTTCATGAGTGATTCATGCAGGAGAAAAAGGGGGGGGGGTGTCTTCATTATATCCATAAACCAATGCAGACGGTGCTTCGTACAACTGCCTTCAGCTGGCTAAGACCTCATGGATAATTCAACAGCTTACTCACAGGAGGACAGCGGATGGAGGGGGATAAAGATAGCACGGACTCTACCCGGCAACCTGAACCTGTCACGGCTGCTTGTTGTCTTATTGGCCATTGTAAAACTTCCATAAAACCTATTCATCCCCAGCTGACAGGAAGGTACGCCGCGCTGTCGGTTTAGGTACAACCGTGCAATCTGCGGTGACGTGCTGATTTATTCTGAGTTGAGGAGGGCAAACTGTTGTTATGTGTTGGCTGCCTCTCCTTGTACGCAGTTTCTCAGTGTCATACCGACCAACACATCTCAACACACGTCTCACTTTTTTTGGATAGTTTGAAAAATGTGATGAGTTTGTGGAAAAACAAGAAAAATGCATAAAAAATAAGACACATAAGACCAAAATCTAAGTCAGGTTCTCTTTCACCTAAACCCCAACACGCCAACCCAAAATCATAAACTTCCCTCAATCCTACATTATAAATTAAAGCTGCAATATATGGTGACAAAGTCAT
Organism: Pseudamia nigra; assembly: GCA_029823295.1. Classification (NCBI taxonomy): domain Eukaryota; kingdom Metazoa; phylum Chordata; class Actinopteri; order Kurtiformes; family Apogonidae; genus Pseudamia; species Pseudamia nigra. The sequence goes on along the minus strand of JAQQAE010000177.1, from coordinate 23,470 downwards.
ATTGTGATTGCTGTGGTCTACATTGTAATTTCCATTCGAGTCCACTCGCTCAGTTAACAACCAAAGGCAGCTTTTTTTTCTTTCCAACGCATCAAGAAAAAACAAATCAAACTTGTGCACAGGCCTCTGTACACCATTACTTAATCCAAACTATCACAAGAGGTTGTTTTTCTTTCCCACTTCTGCAATTATATCAAAAATAACAAAAAATAAACAAAAAATGTTTCAGAAAACCCCAAAGATGAACAAAACAATTTAAAGTGTCCATGTCATAATCATTTGCAGTGATTTAATTTTAATATAGGGCACCCATCAATACTCAAAAAAGTCTGTAATAATTTCAGAACAAACACATGAGATTACAAATAATAGAAGTCTGTTGAGGGCTGGAGTTAAAGGTGCTGTCTATGATGTTGACAAACTAGCTAGAGGCCGATCGTTCACATAGGTCCACTACATTTGTTTGAACCGGCGACCTGCCACTGAACACAGCTTACAACCTCAGAGGTGCACGAGCTCGTGCACTCAGAGATGAAAATAGTCGCAGCTGTAGGATGAACGAGGACAGACAGCCTGCATTTCACAGTCCTTCAACATCTGGTACAGGTAGGAATAGAACAGACATACTAGCTTGACAACTGTGAGGTTGTAAGCCGTTTTGACTGGCAGGTCACCTGTGTAATCATATTCTCTTCCAAGAAACAAATTAACAGTAAAGAAATGTTACTATTACTATTATTATTGTTGTTGTTATTATTATTATCATCGGGTTATTGAGGTGTGTGGTTGTGGTTGATAAGCCACACCTTGTTCCTGTAGCAGAGTGTGGCCACAAATGGCAAAAGTGAGGTGAGGATGTCAACCAACAACTCTGCAGGTAACTGCTGTGTGGAGATCATGAGAGATCACCCTGGAAACCTCGACACAGCTGTGCACCTAGCAGGACACACCATCCACCACAACGATTGCAACTGTGAGTCTGGTGATAGCAAAGAGATGGACTGTGCACCAGCTAACAACTGGTGCTCACAGAGCCAAGCTGTTGACAGATATTGCTCCCCTCATCTCGAGACTTTGACTATCACCTGCCGAGTTTGATGTTGTAATTGTTTATATTTCTCCAGAGGCCAGACACTAGCCTAGCCTTTAGTCACCACTCCAGTGAGAATGACCCTCTAAGAAAGTCTAGCACACTTTAACATCATATACTTTGCCTAGTTGGGGAAAAAAGTGGAAGAGGAAACGTGAGTGTGTAGATATACGTATTATTGAATGTACTTTGACTATCTTTTACTTCACTGTTTTGCATATTATCTGTCGCCTTTAGGAATGTTATTCTGTCTCTCAGATTAATGACTTGCGCACACAGACTGAGTGGCGGGGTGTCAAGCAAAAAGTTGCTTCTTCAAAGGATTTCTAAGAGACAGATAGACTTTGTTTTTGCACTTTCTGGCTTGTCTAAGATGAAAATTCATCATCGTAACATGGAATGGAATGCTTTATTTGTCATTTTGTTTCCCACTGCAAGCAGCACAGAAAAAAATGAAATTATGTTTCTCCTACTGAGGGGGAGAGGCTGCAGCAACATAGGTCGCACGTGGAGGAACATGACAGATAAGTCAGAAAAAAAGAAAAAGCAAGTCACGGGCACTTTAAAACAATCACCAAAATCTAGCAAAACAAACAGCAGAAAATGAATGAAAGGGACAAAAATGAGCCAAATTCTCAAGAGAATGAACAAACATGACCAAAATATGGACAAAATGGGACAGAAATTGGCAAAAAGAACAAAAAAAGCATGAGATTGCAACAATATCATGAATTCAACTCAGAACAGAGATAGATACACTTTAAAGAACAAAGAATAAAATGTATCTAATCTCTAAAAAACAGGAGCCTTAAACACATCCCCAGATCAGTAATAAAACGCAGGGTTTACACTGGCACAGTTTACTGCACATTTCCAAACAATCCACCAATGAAATACCATCATCACAGTGAACTGAGTGGAATAAAAACTGTACATGCACATGTGATGGAGACACACGTCCGGGCCAAAGCACACACACTAACCACAGCTCCGAAATCTGTTTCACCAGCTTTCTAGTCAAAACAGCCAACTCCGACTGCTCCCTTCCTCCCAGCTTCCCTTCTTCCATCACTACTCTTTGTGTGCATATATCATCTATGTTAATATTCTTCAGTTCACGGACCAGACACACACACACACACACACACGCACTGTATTTTTACTCAAGCAGTGTCCTTCTCTCACACCGAAGCATTCCCGCGAGAGCTGTCTGTGTTGATCATGATGATGGTCAGGATAAAGGTCACAGCACTATTTTATTCATTTTTATTGCAAGGACATATAAAGGATTCAAAAAAGACAAAATATGACGGAAAAGATGAAAAACCACAAGAGAGGCAAAAGGACCAAAAAGATGTACAAAACAAAAACAAGACAAAAAAAATGTGAAAGGTGGAAAAAGCTGAGCACGAGGTAAAAGATGCAGCATGATGGACATGGTGAACTGCAAAAAAATGAAAAAGGTAAAAATGGCATAAAAGACAAAGACATAAAAAACAACAGAGGATGCAAACAGGGAAAACACCAAAATATTAAAAAAAGGTGTAAATCATGCAAAAAGTTCCACAAGATGAAAACGTAAGAGATGCAAAAAGACAAACATGCAAACTGACAAAATGATGTAAAAGTTGCAAAAAGAGAAAACAGAGTAAAATGAAGAAGACAAAAGACAGAAAGGACATGTGTTAAAGATGTAACAAAAATGCAAAAGATGGAACAAGATCAAAACAACACGATAGATACAAGAACACAAAAACATCAAATGATGCAAAAACAGCAAATTAACAGAAGGTACAAAAAACATGATGATGTAAAAGGTGCAAAACACACAAAACAATGTAAAACGGCCAAGGAAACAGGGATTAAAGATGCAAAAAGAGAAAATGCAGAAAATGAAAAAAACGAAAGACAGAGAAGATGTAATGAGGCTAAAACTAATGAAGAAGATGCAACAAGATAAAAACAACATGAAACAATATGCAAGAAGATGTAAAAAATGCAACAAGATGAAAGATACAAGACAAAAACAAATGAGACAAAAATGTTGCAGGACAAAAACATGGAAGAAAAAAAATTCAACTGACAAAAGATGCAAAATAAAACATGCAAAAATTACATAAAACACATGAGCTGAAAAGCACTTGAGAGATACAAAAAGACAAAATACAATGGAAACAATGGAAAAGAACGTCTCCAAACAACAAGGGGCAAAAGGATGAAAAAAGACGCAAAAAGGCTCAAAACTCACATACGTAAAAGATGTAAAAACATGGAATATGGAATATAAAAATGTTTATTCACAAAAGATTTGAATGAAATTTCCAAAACAGGTCAGGAATGACACAAGAACCGGTTGATTAGATTGTGGTAGTGACCTGGATCATCATCTGGATCCAGAAGATTTTTAAAGGATTCTTCACCATTGTGAGATAAGAACAATTTCAACATTTGTCCTTGTAACGTCACAAATAAGACCCAGGATATTTAGCCAAAAAAACATCGGCTAACACCAGATTCTATCAAACCACAAAGTTTGATCCAGATATGGACAATATTCTGGATATAGTGATCCAGAATGCTTGAACTTACAGGGGTTGAGGAAAAATATCTATTGTAAGGTAGTAAATAAAGCTATAGACATGAAATGGACACTAAATTGTAGTGGAAAGTCTGCTGATTCAGTAACGTGTGCGCAGACTTGATATATCGTCAACATTTATAGAGTTAGATCCAGAAGAAAATCACCGTTGTGGAAATTACAAGTGCGGGTTACAAGTGCATCTACACACAAATATTTCGGGTTACTGGGAAGACATCAGGCAAAATTTTGTCCCGTGAGAAAAAATCCGAGTTGTGAGTCAAACAGGTCGCGAGAGGAGTGTGTGCTACTCACCCACTGCCTGGAAACGTAGACTCACTGAACTGGAGCTTTAAGGCAGTTTTCTTCACCTGTGTGAGCAGTGGATGATGGATGGAGATCACAGCTTCACGGTAACCGGGAGGATGCGCCGTGCAACCGTCCTGCAAGTCATCGGATGAATCGACAAGGCATGGACGTGAGTGACAAACAAAACCATCCTGTCAGGAACCAGAAAGGCCGGAAAAATTGGAAATGGAACTGATGCTGAGTCTGACGACAGCCACGCAGAGGACGAAGCGAGGCTTTGTCTCCCTCCGGAATTGGTGGAGTTGTTCAGAAGCGACACAGAGGATGAAGAATTTAAAGGATTTAGCGATTAGGAGTGAGATCGTGAGTTTGATGAACTTGTTATATTATGTTCTTTATTCTATAGTTATGTGAATAACTGTTAATATATTACGTTAACATACGAGACACCTATTCAGCCTTTTGTTTTCTATTCTATTATTACTATAACCTGCCTTTCAAGATAAAATGTCTGTTCTTGGTGTTGGATTTTGTAAAACAAATTTCCCCCCAAAAATGTGACGTATAGTCCAGTGCAACTCATATTCGGGTTTTTCTTCTTCATTATGCATTTTTTGGCTTGTGCGACTTAAACTCAGGAGCGACGTATCGTCCGGAAAATACGGTAGTAGTTCTTTTATTGGAGTAAGTCATGTGAATATGTGTGCGTCCACTGCACACTGAGGCAAATGGCCTTTGTGAAAATCATGCAGAGTCATGTAGGATCAGCAGCGTGACAAAATCAATCAGGAAACTATGTCATTCATTAGTAACACTTCATTTATGCCACTTCAGAAGCACGGTTACAAAGTGCTGTTAAATGACAAAGAGCACAGTGGAATAACTAAAAGCACTACGTTATAGGAATTATTAATTAAAAGACTAAAAATGGCTGTAAAATCAATTCTAAGCCTAATTAAAATAAAATAGGCACTCTTCTGTAGTGATGAGTCCACTGTAATTAACGTTGTAGGTTTAGATCGAACATTTCAGGCTGCACTTGAGCCATATTTTTTTGTTTTCTGCTGAATTGTGTGGAGCAATTTAAGTCAAATTAATTAACAGCTGAAGTGTTTTTCTTCATTAAAAAATGGAAAAAACAAATTCAAGCACCCGATGAAATGTGCATGTGGTTGCCCTCCATGTCAGTGATGAATTTCTTTTTAAACCCAGACACATTTAATTTTAATTCATGTTAGACGTCCTGGACACTTGATTTGTGAGGGAATGAATTAGGTTAAAATTTTTTAATTAAACCAAAAAGCCTCACAAAAACATAGACTGCCAAAGTTTGGACACACCTTTATATTCTATCCTTTATGTATTTATTTGTTTATATATATCCTTTATTTTCTACATTTCAGAGTGACAGAACATGCATGGAATTATGTAGTGACCAGTGTACATGTTGTATATTTTAGTCGACACACTGAGCTTTGCTGACAGCTTGGTACACTCCTGACATTCTTTTATCAGATTCACCTGGAACGTTTTCATTCACAGGTTTGTCTTGTCAAGAGTTCATTTGTGTCATTTCTTCTCTTCTTAATGACCTTTAGACCATCAGTTCTCTAATTATTCTACCACAACTATTGGACAAATCTATCGTACAGCAAAAAACACAGTACAGACTTTAAGAAATCATTACTTTTAGAAATGAAGGTCTGTCAGCCCTAAGACTCTCGAGAATGTTCAATGTGCCCCCAAGCGCTGTGAGGCGATAAATGGTCAGTTTCCGAGTCTGGTATTTCTACAACCCTAGTTCCAAAACAGTTGGGATGTAAATAAAATGTCAAATGCTCCTCCAGTTGTTTGATTTGTGCCAATGACTTTTACAGTCCTTTGGTGCCCCCATTCCATTGTTTTCAAGATGTGTTCCTGCCATCATATTCAAAATGAGTTAATATTTTACATGAAAAGGTACAGCAATATGTCTCAGTTTCAACATGTGATATGTTGTGTATGTTCTACTGGGAATAAAATCGTCAGTGCAAGATCGTGGTGAAAAATTAATGCAATACCAGATGGAAATAAATCTTGTGACATTGCAGAAGCTCATTGAAACAATGACACAGCGGATGCGTGATGTAATCAAAGCTAAAGGCGTCCAACGAAATACTGTATTGGACTGCGTGACCTTTTTTTTTTTTGGTGGTGACTTTTTTTTGGCCAGGAAGTGTATTAATGTATTATCAGTTCTAGTTGACACATCCGTCCATATTTGTGATGTCAGAGTCGGGGGATGGGTGAAAACGGGACAGAGATGGAGCAGACATCTGGCTGCCTGGTTAATCAGAGCCACGTAATCCTACAGAGACCTGGGACACAAACAGCCACCGACACGCTGTTCACTGCCGGGGAATCACACACCAGCTCAAAACTCCACCGAACCTCATTTACCCTCAACACGAAAGCAAAGGTGTCGTTTTCAGGAGAGAAAAAGAGGAAAAGTCCCAGATAAGGATGTATTACATCAATAAACATCCAATTCAAGCAGGTTGTAAATCATTAGGCAAGGTTTTATTCCTACAATACCAGTCAAAAGTTTGGACACACCTCCGCCAGTGTTTTTTCCTTATTATTTTCTGCGTTGTCCATCAACTCTGCATGATTTCCACAAAGGCCATTTGCCTCAGTGTGCAGTGGACGCACACATATTCACATGACTTACTCCAATAAAAGTGCTATTACCGTATTTTCCGGACTATACGTTGCTCCTGAGTTTAAGTCGCACAAGCCAAAAAATGCATATTGAAGAAAAAAAACCCATATATAAATTGCACTGGACTATACGTCGCATTTTTGGGGGGGAAATTTATTTTACAAAATCTGACACCAAGAACAGACATTTTATCTTGAAAGGCAGGTTGTAATAGAATAGAGAACAACAGGCTGAATAGGTGTCTCGTATGTTAACGTAATATATTAACAGTTATTCACATAACTGTAGCATAAAGAACATAATATAACAAGTTCACCCAACTCACGATCTCACTCCTAATCGCTAAATCCTTTAAATTCTTCATCCTCCGTGTCCATTCTGAACAACTCTGACAACTCTGGAGGGAGATGAAGCCTCGCTCCCTCCTCTGCGTGGCTGTCGTCAGACTCAGCATCAGTCCCATTTCCAATTATTGAATCCTGACAGGATGGTTTCGTTTGTCACTCAAGTCCGTGCCTTGTCGATCCATCCGATGACTTGCAGGACAGTTGCATGGCGGATCCTCCCGGTTACCGTGAAGCTGTGATCTCCATCCATCATCCATTGCTCACACAGGTGACGAAAACTGCATAAGGCTCCTGTTCACCGAGATGTCAAGTGGCTGGAGGACTTTGGTTAAGCCTCCAGGGATGACGGCAGGTATGGTTGTTACCAGTAATGTTTACATTTTAAATTGTCAGTGATACAGGTGCAGCAGATGCAGGGACACAAGCCTAGAGTGTCCTCTCACGGCTGTCAGTGTGAAAACAGCAAACACGTGAACTATTTTCATATATAAGTCGCTCCTTTGTATATGTCGCACCTCTAGCCAGACTACGAAAAAGTGTGAGGTGTAGTCTGGAAAATATGGTACTCCCTGTGGAAATACGCAAAAGTTAAGGCTCTGTAAAAGGCGACTTCAGTAACAGTCTGCAGGGATTTTCACCCAAACAGAAAACATGCATGAGAATTCAAAGCATTCAATGTGCAGGAAAGTGGCTTTTAATGTCCCTCCTTCTCTTCCTCCTCTTTCTCCACTGTCCCCTCTTCTATTTGTCCTCCTCCCCCTCATCCTCTGACTATTCCTCCTCCTCCTGCTCTGTCTACTCCTCATCCTCCAACAGTTCTTCCTCTTTTTTACATCCTTGACTATTCTTGTCTTTTATTCTACCTCCTCCTCTTCCATCCTTCCCTCTTGTCCTTCTTTATTCATTCACTTCTATTATTCCTCCTCTTCCTTTCTCTATTCTTCTTCTTCCTCCTCTTCCTTGTCCTCATCCTCTCCCTGTTCGTCTTCCTCTGCGTCCTCCTCTATTTTCTGTCCACCATTCTTTGCATTCCTCCTCATATGACTATTCTTCCACCTCCTCTTCAAGCTATTCTTCTTCCCCATCCTTCTCTATTTTCCATCCTTCAGTAATGCGCTTTGATTCTTCTTCCTCTAGTCTTCCATCTCCTCCTTCTCAGCTATTACTCCTCCTCCTCTTCCTCCTCTATTCTTCCTTGTATTCTGCCTCGTATAACTTATCTTCCTCCTCCTCTGACTATTCTTCCACCATTTTTTTCTCTTCTATTCCTCTTCTTCTACTCTTCCCTCTTTTCATTCTCCTCCTCAACTAGTAGTGCTCCTCCTCATCCTCCTTCTCAGTTGACAGAGGAGGAAGTCTGGAACTATTCCCATTTCTTGTTCTCCAACTGTTCCTCCTCCTCAAACTCCTCTTCCTCCTTCCGAGACCTCAACCCTTCCTCTTCTTCATCCTCCTCCAGCTCCAAAATCCTTCTTCCACCATCCCCCATGTCCTGTTCCTCCTTCTTCAACTAATTTCCTTCCTCTACTGACTATCTGTTTTCCTCTAGTCTCCCTCACCTCCAACCCGTTCCCCCTCCTCTTCATCTTACCCTCTTCTGACGGCTCTCGGCGGCCGCCAGCTGGGCTGACATCCTCTCCTGCATCTTCCTGCAGTGGGCCACGACAGCCTCCAGGACAGAGATGGGGCTGGAGCCCAGGGGCCGCCGATCCTTGTCCGAACCAGGGACGCCGCACTCAAAGTCCCTCTGCAGGGCCAGGAAGGGGTCTGTCAGACTGTAGTGACCATACCGCTCCTGGAGAAACACCTCCTTCCTCTGAGCCTGAAGAAGAAACAGCATACGGTGGTCATGACACGGAGACGAGAAACTGGAAAGCAGAGTTTACATGACATGTAAAAAAATGACAATCAGAATCTTGTTGTTGTGTGACAAATATTTCTTTATGCCAACTTACTGCATGAATAAAAAGTTACATGATAAAGATGTAGTTTAACCAACTAAGCAAGATTTTTTGCTTATCCAGTATATTTTGATTGATCAATTCTAAAACAGAGCAAAAAGAAATAAAGAACATTCCAAGGTGGCTGGTTTGGCCCACATATCAAAAAGAAAAGATAAAAACATTCCTACGACAGAAAAAAAACTTATTGATAATGTGTAAACAGATGGTGCCACATATTCCCCACAGGTTCACTCAGCAAGAAAAATGTACATGTGAAACGTGTTGATCCATCCATCCATCCATTTTCTACCCCTTAATCCTTGCAAAAAACAGGGTTCACCCTGGATGAGTCGCCAGTTCATCGCTGGGCTGACACATGGAGACAGAGACACATACAGACAATTTAGAGTGACCAATTCACCGAACCCCTAGAGCATGGCTGTGGGAGGAAACTGGAGTACCTGCAGAAAACCCACACACACACGGGGAAAAGATGCATGAAAACAGAAAGACCCTGCCACCCAGTGGTGGGATTGAACCCAGGACCTTCGAGTGCGACCCACTGCACCACCATGCCCATATAAAGAATTCTCAATATATTTATAAATAAATATGTGTTTTGCATTTTTGTAGTAGGTAGATCATTTTGACATGCTGAAAAAGTGTGAGCACCCCTGGGATAAAGCATATTAAGAAGACAAGAAATGACACCTGCGAACTGTTCCAGGTGACTACCTGGTGAATCTGGTGTGAGAATGACATGACTGTGCAAAGCTGCTATCAAAGCTTAATGTGTCTCCTTTTGACAACTTAAAATATAAAACATGTTCTTTTTTGTTTACTACATATTAATTCCATCAGGTTCTTTCACAAATTGGAGGTCTTCAGTATTAATAGTAAATGTTGAAAGCAATTAAAAAAAAAAACACTGAAGGAGAAGGTGTGTCCAAACTTTTGACTGGCAGTGTATAGACAGCTCATGATTCAAAGGACAGCTTTAGTCCTTTAGGTGATAACGAGGGCTTAAAGTTAGTAGTACTCAGTGTGGAGTCCATCCATCATCCCGTCCATCCATCAGCCTCCTCCCAGTCTTGTCTGTCGGTCCACCCTCGTCCTCACCCTCGTCCTCACCCTCGTCCTCACCCCTGACCACTGCGAGCCCGCCTGCCTGTCTCCACATCGACTCAGCACTGCAGCAGACCCAGCTGCTCTCAGGTTACACCGACAGTCCGACACCAGATAAAGTCCTCTGAGGTGAGAACACGACAACAGAGATGCGTTTTATTATGTTTCACAGGTTCAGCCTTGTGATACGACGCCTCAATAAAACAGACAGCGTGAAAGCCCCAAAGCATTTCAAATAAAGCCTGATTTCAAACCTCCCCGGGGGCTGGAAAGCATTCGCCTGCACAGCTGCCGCTCCCAGTGTTTATCATCCATCTTCTAGCGTTGACTTCCAAAAGAATGTAAATATAATGTTGTTCAGCAGATGACACGGAGGCCCGTAGATGGTGAGCGTTCCAAACAGTGACTCTCGCATGATAAATGACAATGGGCAAGTTTTTTTCAAATACAACATCTAAATTTCTCAAAAAGCATCTGATAAGTGGCACTAAGTGAATTCAGAGGAGATAACCTGCAACTGAACTCCATCCTGAGTCTCAATTCAAGAATAAAACAAAAATGAAATGAGAGATGTCATTTTGCTTTGAATAACAGCATCTTATTGCAAATCCAATCACACCTAATTGGAGGAAAATTCAGAAGCAAGTGAAAGACTCTCACAGTAGTCATTTTTATACCAATAAATATCAATAATTACCAAGATGTATAAAGGCTGAACGAGATGAAAATGACACAAAGGATGTAAAAGAAAGATGTAAAAGTCTACACAAAAGTGCAAAGACGAGGAATGTAAAAGACCAAAAAAGTGTGAAATGACTGAAAAGACAAAAAATATGTAAATGATGCAAAATAGCAAAGATGCATAAATGATGATGTGAGTATAATGATAAGGCAAATATGATAAGCTGTAAAAGATAAAACCAATGGAAAAAAGCCAAAGATTGGGAATTATTTTGTGAGTTTATATTTTTGACATTGTTGCTCATTCTTTGTTTATTTGGGATTAAAACAATTGGAACTTGCCTGGCTTTTATTATTATTCCATACAAACATGTTTTTAAGGGGATAAAGGTGCTTGTAGGCTCACAAAAGTTTGCACATGCCTCAGAAGTGCTGAACATTTTGATATCTTCACACTGAAAAGCAGTGTCCCAAAATGCCTTACGGTGGTCTGTAACCACTATAATGTAACCAACAGTCGCTACCCATAGGAAGTTTCAGTTAAATTGGTTCAGACACTTTCAAGTTATTGCATCTTTGCTTAAAACAAGCAGTCGTGGCCCCTATCAAAAAGCAATACCACCAAATATTGACAGGATGTAAATATTTAAGTGGTCAATAAACATGGTAAGTCAAGTAAATTGGTTCAGACACTTTTATTCCAGAAGCAGTAACACCACATATCCTAGATCTCTGGCGACTCTGTTGGTCACTAACTATGGCAAGTGGCATGTAAATCACTTCAGATAATTTTGAGTGATAGCATCTTTCTTTGAAAGAAGGAGTAGTGCCCCCTGTTGAAAATCAAAGTGCTATACATTCCACAAGTCGACAATAACCGTCAACAACAATCATCCCAAGTTTCAAGTTAATGGGTCCATCCATTTAAAGCTACCGTGTATGTTTGTAGCTGCATACACATGTTGGGGAGACCACTATCTGCCTGTTTAATCAGATACTTATCCCCTATTTTGGCATTTTTACCCAAAACCATGAAACAGGAGTTTGCCTTAACATAACCCTAGTGACTTCAAATTTGCAAGCTTACCCTTGTGCCAGCTGCACATAGAGAATCACCACTGATCCCAGCTCAACTCTATGAGTCCGGTTGTCTGGTACATACGATTGAACGTACCTCGCACACAGCTGCAGACTGACACCACGATTCACGCCAAGTAACTGGCGCCATCTGTTGACAGTAAACATCGATTACGTTGTGACACGAATTGTCCAACAATGATAAAAGTCGTGAAGTCATGTTGTGACTGTCATACATCACCAAGACTGAGTGCTGGCAATTCAACATGTCAAATCGGCACAATTTGTGTCAGGACGACATTAACACTGAAAAATCTGGGTCAGGAACCACCGCACATGAAGCAGATTTCCAGTTGAGCTGAGATGAGGTGAGTCGCGTTTCTCTGTGCAGCCGACTTTACCCAAATTTGAAGTCACTAGGGTTATTGTTACGATGGAGTTTCTGTAGGGGTGGTTTCAGCTTAGGGAGTCACTGATTGACACATATTCGGAGGATGTGAGTGTGGTTTGTAAACTCTCGGTCATCAGAGTGAATTGGAGTCAGTTTTGGATATGAGCAGCTGATAAAAGCAGCTGAGGGGGGAAAAAGACCATGTGGAGAGTGATGAGAAGTAATTGAAACGCCAACAGAACAGGTGGAGAATCGAGATGCTTGTCTGAGTGTCGGAGATTCAGGACAATTAGAACCAAGAGTTTTGACAGAACAGCTCAGAGAGAAAACAGAGCGGAGATAACTGAGCCATATTCACAAACGGACTATGCATAGAACTTTTAAGTAGCACGCTAACACTTTTGTATATACTCACCTTAAAAAACTCTGAACTGCACCCAAACAACCCAAGAGTGGGTTGGCTGGTTCATCAGAAGAAAGTACATGGACCGCCGGACAAATGGACTCTGTGGGTGTAATTTGCTTGACCCAGAATCAGACGGGGGTGAGTTTGGCAAACACACACCTTCATCCTCCGACAGGACAGGGTCAAACACATCACCCAGGGCTAGTATAAAACACAACTCAAGTTCTGTACTGACACGCAAGGTCCGGTGAAGGATTAGTTACAAAAGTAACTAGTAACTAAAATGCCCTGTTTTTAGTTACCAAAACGAGGGTATAAGTATCTGATGTCAATTCAGTGAACATCTGAATGTGTGCAAAATATGTAGGGGTGTAGGGGCCCTTTCATCACTGCTTACAAGTTTAGTCTTTCTTTATTTCCTTGAATCAAAGTGTTACCTGTGGAACAATCAGCAAATACAATGAAACAAAAAATTAAAAATATCATGGCAGTTTCTAATGACGGTTCCATTGTTTAGATTCCAAGGACACCAAAAATGTGTGGGTGTTGAGTTGAAAAAGTTCAGGAGCCACCATGTTACATCTTAAAAGTGTTGGTCACAGTTTCAGAAGATTTTATTTAACACAAGATATGATTCATCTCTATCAGCAGCAGATGGTTGGTGAGGGAGGAATATTCAATAACAGTGAAACACTGAAATGAAGTGTGGAGGCGAGGAGAAGACAAAGAGCCTGATTGTGAGAGACTGAAGAAAAAAGCGGAGACAAAGAGGAAGCGACATCAGAAAGGTGTTGGACACGCGTCGCCAAAGAAGGACATGGAGTTTGGAGACGCAGACAGAAGATGAATGAGGGATGCAGAGGAGAGAATGTAAACAAAGAGCTGAGGGAAAGGTGTGTGAGAGAGGAGGATGGAAACTATGGACATCAGACCACGAGTCTCTGATGAGCAGTGGAAGGTAAACAGACACAGTGCTCAAACAGAAGTACAGTAATCCCTCGCTGTATCGCGGTTCACCTTCCACGGATTCAGTGCATCGCAGGTTTTTATGGTGAGCATATTTTTTTTATATCGCAGATTTTCCGGGTATATCTCAGCATTCCACGATATGTGGAAATATTAAAATTTGCAGTTTTTTCATTGTCATCATTATAAATATAAGGTATTATTTTATTATTATTATTTTTGTATAGGCTATTCACAGTAAACTTACTTATCACGCTCATGTAGCATTACACTTACGCGCTGTGAATAATAAGGTATGGGTGGATTGTTAACAGTGCTTGATTGATTGATTGATCAGATTTCGGCCTTGAATTGTGAAGCGCCTAGAGATAATCGGCGATTATGATTGCCGCTATACAAATAAAGATTGATTGATTTTGTTCAATTACTTGACCATTTTTGTTCATTTGTGCCACTTTTTGTCCATAGTTTGTTCATTTTGGTGAATTTATGCCACTATCTTGTTCATTTTTTTCGTTTTGTTGATTTCTCCTGTTTTTTGATGTGACACAGCATGAGTTCATAGTGTGACTGTTCCCTGCCACTAACAGCGACCACAGTCAGTGTATAAATGACTCCTACTCATCCAGGCCAAATGGATCTGAGGAGACGTACAGCACACATCTTTCATAACAAACTTGCGTAAAAAGTATTAGGTAAAACAAATACTCTCATAAGTATGTAATATTCAAAAACACATAAAAGATGAAAATGTCACCCAAAAAAAGAGAATAATGAAATTGATGAAACCAGCATGGTCAGGGTAAAAAGACAAAAATGATGTAAAAGATGGGAAAAAAATGGAGATTTTATTTCTGATTTAGTCATTTTTAAAATCTGTTTATTAGATTTGAGTGAGTTCTTACCATTATAGAGACACAGTCACAACAACCGCTGGTATTCCAGCTTTAGTGACACATTGAAAGTGTTCCATTAATTTAAAGTTCAGGAAACATCTCTCGACAGGCTACAGTAGTTTCTCTCTGTAGCGCTGCTCCCTGAAGGCCTCTCTTGTCGTGGTAAATGAAACACAAATAAGCTTTTACTTGTTACTCCTCTGCAGATTGATTCGCTCTCTTTATCTCTCTCTTGTTGGTACCTCCTGAGGAAACTGACAACAAAGACCAGCCTCGACTCACACACTTATAAACATCAAACCAGCCATGTGTCAACCTTCTACCGTTTTCATTCCTTTTTATCTTCATTCATTGATACAGCTTAAGTAAACTCAGGGATTTCCGCAAAGCCGCAGGTGGACGAGAACAGAAGTGGTCATTATATTTAGTTAATGACAGTAAAACAATAACTATGCCCCCTTCCATCGGGGTCAGTGTTCTCATTAAAGCATCTGCAGTTGATGTTTGTCCCTCCCGTTAGAAGCGATGATAGCAGCTCATCAATATTTCCTGGTTCAGGGTCAGGGGTCGTCCTATTGCCACATCCAGGTCAGAGCCCGAGGATCTAAATCCTCATCAGCTGTCGAAGTGTGAGCTGCCGGAGGCCGCATTGATCCCGTCACACACCCACTGCTCGTCATTAGACTAAAGCTACAGCAAGGCGTGATGCTCATGGTTATTTCCTGGTGTTAGTTCGGACCTGCTGCGATTTTCACAGCTTATACCTAGATCTGGGTGATAAAAGGGTAATTACTGGTATATTTTATATGGTGGTATTTAATGATGATTCACAGGGATAATCTTTTGTCTCTATAAACAAATGAACAAAGTTTTATTGATTTATTTATTGATTTGTTTTGATTTTATGTTGATGAAATCAAAAGAATCAAGTTAAAATTTAAAGCTGCTTGACATATTTAGATTTGTTCCATTTTTTCTGATTTTGCATGTTTTAAGTCATCTTCATCTTTTGGTGTCTTTTATGCTGTTTTCACTTTTTTGTGCCATTTGCATCATTTTCATCATCGTTTACACCATGTCTTAATCTGCTCAAAGTGTGCATGACATGTGACACCACAAAAATGAACACAATAAATAAATGAATAGTGAAGAATACAATGCTACACATTAACACATAAGCTGAAAGGAGGTGCTGTATAAATATATTTCAATGGGAAAACATTTTTGAAAAAGTACTATATATCAATACTATAAATTGTAGAAATAAAGAAATTAGTAACAGATATGTCCTCATCAAGCTGGACATTTTAGTACATGAATGGTCTAAACAGCATCTGTTTTTCCATGGCAACGGCCTCCATTCCTCCCTTCATTTCCATTCATTTCAATGAGAGGTTCTTAAATATAAAATATGGACAAATTGCAATTAACACACACACACACACATCCTTGAGGAACTGAACATTTTGATACTTGAATGTGCTAAAAAAACATGTTTCCATGGCAACAGACTGCATCCCTCTCTCCATCCCCAGTCACTTCAATGGGATTTTAAAATATAAAAAAAAATTAAAGTGAAAATTAAAACCACAAGTCCTTTAGAAACGCCACATGTTGGTACCTGAATGGTCTAACCAGCAACTGGTTCCATTCCCATTCATTTTAATTATATTTTTTTGGTGCAAACGATTCCATTTTAAAAAGTATAAAAGACTGAAATTTGAAGAGTAATAGGAATTTTCTCAATAAGCTGAGATTTTATTTGATTAGTTTCCATAATACAAACTATGCAGTAGTACTTTGATATGTATATCTCATACATATTGAAGATACATTTTTCAGATTGAACCAAGTGTCAGGATCAAGGCACAATCTAAAACAATGCGCTGCTCTTCCACAGCTGTTCAAGACATCACACGTTGACACTGACACCAACCTGAGACTCTTTGAGACAAAAACGGACTCGAGAGAAGACGCAGTCATCGATATATTGATGTGATCACACCAAGCTGAGGCACAGGCGTGACCATCTACCAACAGGAAGTGTTGATTAAAAAGCCTGTGGCAGGAAACCAGCAGCATTTAAACAGTTCACAGGATAAATCGCTTTGGCTCTGATTGAATCCAACAACCACCTTCCTCATATTCACTGCTTGAGTCATGACAGCTTTAGATTTTAATATTTGACTACCTAAAACCATCTGATAATAATTAAATCCATTTACAAAATTGAATCCTTTTTAAATTTACATTCAGCACATGTACAATATGCATTGACATGGGATGATTTCACACCAACACCGTTTTACACTAAATGAAGCGTGGTTCTTGAACCGGAGCCGTTCAGTTCCCTGGAACCTCGGTTCCATGAAGTAAACCAGCCTGCCTCTACACAGGTTTGGACTTCAAATATTCTACTGAGGGACATGTCATTAATGATGGGCCGAGCACAGTGAACAACAGACCATAACACAAGTCTTTTATTTTCACATATATAAAAAGTTTTGGACATTTTTTTTGTAGTCTCACTAATTTTAAAGTATTTTTTAGTTTGTGTTGACTTCTCAGTGAAAACCTCCATCAATGAAATTAATTACATGCCTACTTTGGTTCCCAGGTGAGAGCCAAGTTCTTTTGATTCCAGCTGGGAAACAAAATTCCAGGTTCCGAATTAAATTATTTTCAGTATGAATGTGGCCGATCCAAAATTAGGTTCCTGAACTGAAACTGGTACGCAGCCCTGCCTGAGTGAAAACCCTAATCCTGTCTTTGTAAATACTGCTCATATTTACATTAACATTGGAAAAAGGGCAAAATTTTCATTAGTAGTGAACTATTGTCAATAAACTTGTTTACCTAGGGCTTAAGAAGTCTTAATTATCTGTATTGCGATGGACATGAGAGTTCAAACTGTGGCCGAAAATCACCAGGAGACAGTTCCATTTTATCTTTATCTTTGTTTAGTTTAAGGTTGATGTTTGAGATGATGCCGTGGCTATTGAACATTCAAGAGACACATGGCAAACACCAGAGAACAAAGAGGATGTCTGCAGATAGCAGACAAACAAGCCAAGAAAATCTGATGGTCTCTACTAGGCCTGTATTGATACGGTAGGAGGTACTACCTGATGTCATCCCCTGGTTCCTCCTGGTTCCTGAGGGGACACGTGATTTTCGAACATGTATAAACTTGTGTTATTGTTGCGATCTATGCAGGCGGTTAGTGTTGTTTGAAGACTCCCATTGGAAATGAATGGAACCTTTTCAGAGTTGCTTATTTTTCCATTCGCAAAACTATATGATACCACATTAGTCACCAAACGGACACATTTTGATGCCTCACGAAGTCATATTTGCGTCTGTGTCAACATACCATGTGTGTCAAGGTGATTACTTTAAAAGTGTCTGTACCAATGTACTTGAAACTTGTGATTATAGTTATAGTTACTGATCACTGTAATGTCTCCATCCTGTCAACTTTGAGATGTGGTGTCTTCAAGAAGACATCTTGAAGGTGTTAGAACCAGTGGGCTGCGCAGTGAGGCTAATGCAGACATAAAGTTGGAATACCGCAGAAAGAAGCTGGGACACCGTTCATTCAACTCCAAGAATATCTGGCTCATATAGAATTACCTTGAACTTCTCTGAATACAGGGCGACACGGAGATGCAGTAGGTAGCACTCGTCTTAGGTTCAATCCCTACAAACACAGGAGACCTTTCTGTGTGGAATTCGCATGTTCTCCCCGTGTCTATGTGGGTTCTCTCCGGTTACTCCGGCTTCCTCACACTACCAAAAACGTGCACTAGGGTTTGGTGAATTGGTCATTGCTATGATAGAGTTTCCAAAGGCGTGGTTTTCAGCTCAGAGAGTCACTGATCGAGACATATTCGGAGGATGTGGGCATGGTTTTTAAACGCTGTCATCAGACTGAATGGGAGTCAGGTGGGGTGGATACAAGCTGATAGAGAAAAGGTGACGTGACTGTGAGAAGAGAGAATGTGTGGAGAGTGATGAGAAGCGATGCCGACCGAACAGATGGAGAATCTAGAGACTGATCCTAGTGAGTGTCAAGAGATTTAGGACAATTGGGACTGAGAGTTTTGACAGAACAGCTCAGAGAGGAAACAGAGCTGTGAGAACTGAACCACATTGAGCTACGGACAGAGAATTGAACTTTTAAGACCACGCTAACACTTTTGTATATATTCACCTTAAAAAACTGAACTACAACAAAACAACCCAAGAGCGGTTTGGCCGGTTCATCAGAAGAAAGTACACTGACAAGTGGGTGTGATTTGCTGGATCCCCAAGCGGACGTGTGGGAGGGAGGTTGGCAAGCACACACCTCGTCCTCCGACAGGATAGGGACAAATACATCACCTAGGGCTAGTATAGAACACAACTCAAGTTTAAGGGTCTGGTGAACGATTAGTTACAAGGGTCTGTCTTGGGCGCTTAGAGAACTCTACTCCTAGCTAAGCTAGCCAGACATTCTGTAAAAAAACTAAGTGTCCCATAGGTATGACCAGTTGTCTGTATGTCAGCTTGGATAGGCTCCAGCATCCTCCTTGACCCTTGAGACAGAAAATGGATGGATGGAATTTTTTCATGCATCATCCATCCATCCATGGAGCCTATCCCAGCTGACTTGAGCGAAGGCACCCTGGACGAGTTGCCAGTTCATCATCAAGGTATCAAATGTTTTATCTGGCCCCTCTATTAAGCGATCTTTTGGTCCGCCTTTAACTTTTCACTCTGTTATTAAGATATTACAGTAAATAGTCCAACAAATCACTGCTGTTCTGGGATTTGAATGACAGGTTACCATGGCAACTTGACTCGCCAGTGGAGTCGGACCTTCATAGCCTCTATTTATCTAATGGAGCATCATTTTTCCTGATGTTCGATCATAGTGTAAACACTGAACCACAGCTAACACCACCACAATACGTCTTTGTTTGGAAATGCTTGATAAGGTTTGACTCGGTGAGCTAGTGAGTAGCATTAGCTTACCCATAAGACCCTTGACCTATTACTCCTGTAGCACTGCAATTTGTCTAAATGTGGTTACATACTGTTTTGGCTCAAAAATGTCCTTCAGGAAGTGACCACCCTGATTGATTCTGCATCAGTCTCACTGTACAGTCCCATGGCCCACTGATCCAGCCACTACTGTATAGTTTATGGTTGGAACAAATTTACTTGAAACTTGCAGTGGTCAATTATCACGATCAGATCTCATAACAGGAAGAGACTTCTGTTGATGGACACCTTGTGTTTGTGGGCGATTGAACAACAGATGCATTACAAAGCTTGCACAGAAGACGACGAAGAAGAAACACAGTGGATAGTAATCAGTGTCTGCATAGAGTACAGTAGCAGAGAGTACAAGGTTCTGTGCTGTTTCCTCTGCTCTTTTGTCTCTCCTCTAGCTCTGATTTGTTTTGTTTGTTCTGCCTCATATAAACCCTGGTTGCGCTTGTGGCTCTGGTCCCTGAACCCTCTCACCCACTGAGAGCGACATGCCTATAAAGGTTGATGCTAATAATACTGAGGTCTCACTCTGGCTTCTATCACCGCTGCACTTGTAAATACTATAGAGTTTCTGTTGCTCTTGTAAATACACTGACATTAGCCTTCAGATTAGTGGGTAAACATATTACTTCAACTGGGACTGAACAATAAAATAATGACTGTCGCTGTTAACAGTGCGCGTTTTCATCTTGGTGCGTCTGTTACATTTTGATCTTGCTCAATATTTATGAAACAAATCGACAGAAATCATTGAGTGCATCATGTGACTTGAAACAGGTATACTGAAATTTTGAAATTGTTAAATGTCGCCAGAGTTCACGAGAATGACATCTAACAAATGTCATTAGATGATAAAAACTCATCTCTTCCCATCTTAAAAAAAAAATCATGCACCATGTGGCATTTTGGTTATATGATGTCAATTATTGCCTTTTATGTAAGTTAGAGGTAAAAGGGACAGAGAGCTGGTACATATAAGCATATATAAACTGTGTCAGTTGGTTCCTTCGGATTTATTTAGCGATTCTGTCATTTTATTGCCAGCAACGTGCTGAAAAATATCAAAACATCCTTTGGCGAACGTTTTCCAAAAGAATGTGTACATTGTGTGTTTAGTGGAAACTATTTAGGACAAATTCAGTTTATTTTTGTGCTGATTTTACAGATTCCCAGCCTTGTTTGAACACTCCCTACTAATCTGTGTCATCACCGTCACAGCAAGAGGAAATTTCAGCATACGAGGGTGAGAAAAGACGCCTTGGAGCGCTGTCATCTCTCTGGATTCATGATAACTGGCCTGATCTGCGACTCCTCTGTTCTGTCGATTTGGGATTCTGGGGCTGAGCGTTGACGGCTGATTTTGGTCTCTAGAGATAAAAACACTGGGGGAGTGTGATAGCAGAGGGGTCCAATCAATCAACATGGATCCTCTGGCCCTGGAGAAATTGCTGAAATCCTGAAGGCCATCTGTCATATAACACACTACTGCCCTGCTGCCAGTGAGTCTTATCAATAGAATCAATAATTACAGGAGATAGAGCTTAAAATACAAGCTACACTTATGAAACTATATCTGGGCCTTTATTTCCCCACCGCTGCAGCGTCCTTTACATGAAGTGGGCTTTTGTTATCTGTGGAAAATTCATCCGACCGCTGGTACCGACACAGACTGTCCAGGAGCTCGCTGATGAGCCGGCTCGGGGAGGAAATCCCCACACAAATCATCTGCAGACTCCTCAGGATCATGCAGACAGAATATCAACCAAACAAGCAGGACGTTAACAAAATGGCCCAAAATAGGCAACAAAATCTACAAAATATCAGCAAAGTAAGCAAGGGAGCTAAATACTCAATAACAGTTTGACAAAATGAAAGAAATAGCCAAACACTAGACAAATTACCAACAAAGAAAAGAAAAGAGAAAAAAAGAGCAAAAAGAGTATACAAAATTAACAAAATTAGTAAAATCAATAAAATATCAACTGAATGAATAAAATAGAAAAATGAACAACAAAATAAGCCATATCAAGAAAGGTGGGTATACTCGAGTACATTTTACTCCTTGACATGTACTTCAATGTTTTTTTTTCCAAATAAATGTACTGCCGAGAGTACATACAGAATCCTTTGTCTTCCTCAGTTACACTTTGACCAGTGAGCTCAGTGAGTAGGAGTAAAAAAAAAATCGTGTAAATTAACAAAATCAATAAACAAAGCACAAAAATAAGCAAACAGAAAAAATCATGGGATTAACAACATAATCAGAAAAATGCACAAAACTGAACAAAATAGTCAAAGTAAATTATAAAATATACAAGATAAGCAAACTGAACGAAATAAGCAAAAGAAAAAAAAAACACCAAGTAGATCAACACAAGCTAGAAATATGCAGTCTCTGAAGAGACGTGGGATTGCTGATTCAAAATAACCAGAAGTTGCTGAAAAAGTTCATGAGGGCGTCCGAGGTTTGAATGAACATCAAAGGATCAAAGGCAGTAGCGTTGTATTCACCAACATGTCCTGTGACTTCTCCATGCATTTCTTATGGGAAAAAATCTGTGAAAAACCTTACATTTTTTATACAGTAAAAACGATGGATTTACAAAACGCAAGCCTTATGTCCTGGACGAGCTTGACAATATTGTGTTTGAATGGTGTGAATCAGGCGAAAACTGTGGGAGCAGATGTGGTCCAAAAAGGGGCGGAATAATAAAAATTATTTTAAAAATGGAATCGTCAGTGGAAGAGAACAATTGTGGGACTGCTTCACAGCAATCCCACAAACAATATAATCAAAAAAATGGGCAAAAAATCAACAGAGTGAGCAACAAAATTAGCAAAAATGGAAAAACCAAGTAATAAAAATGGACAAAATAAAGAGCACAAACTGAATAAAAAACAAAATAAGCAACAACAGGAATAGAAGTGAACAACTTTTGAAACAATAACATTACTGTAGTGCTCAGCTCCCCGCACTCCGACAATGCAGCCAACTGTCTGGATTCTTCCAGCCACTTTTCTCTGGCCTTTCTCTTGGCTTCCTTGCCCTGGATTGCCAGATGAGCTCTGGCCTCTGACAGCATTTCCAACTCATCTTCATCCATGTCGACGGGGTCAGGTCTGGCAGCTTTTGTTTCAGGATTAGGGTCAATCGCTCCTGGTTTCCTGGGTTCATCTTCCACTTCTTCCTCGTCTCTTTGTGCAGCTTTGTCTAGAAGGTATTTGTAGTGCTGCTGACACTGAGCAGCAGTGCGTCCTATGATGGGAGCGAACGTCCTCCACTGAGTGGGCATCAGCTTGGCCAAGTGAAGCAGCTTCTTCTCCTCCTGTCTGGACCATTCCGTTTTCTTGATGCTGGGAACCAACCACTCATACCATCGTGCTTTACATTGTTTGGCAGATTTGCGATATAACAGAGAAGCAATACGAGACCACTGGTTTTTCCCATATTTCATCACAGCTGCCTTGAGGATCTTATCCTCCGTGTGGCGCCACACAGGCCCTGCTTTGATCATAATTGGTGGCATCTTGGCGGCTTTGTGCTGTCTCCTCCCTCAGTAAAAAACCTGTAGCTGGTATTTTAGTCACTTAAAAGGCGTACTCAAAAGTGTCAGACTGTGGAACAGACACAGTAGATCGACAGCAACGACCGCACTTACAAACCAACAAGTTCGTACCTCACTGGCCACATTAACACTCAGGAATAAAGATGCCTTTTTTGCCTAAAGCTTCATCCTTTGCTTCTTCAAAGGATCAAAGTCAAGTGACACATCAAAGGATCAAAGTCAAGTGACACATCAATGCTGCTTCCAAGCATCAAAGTCCATCTGCTTCAAAGGACAGTGATAACAGATGTCACGGGTTTACTTTGGCGGGTCTGGCGCCGTAACGAGCCGTTAACGCCGCGGCGCCAGAAAAGGGGG
>JAQQAE010000176.1:0-39797 GCA_029823295.1 Pseudamia nigra | reverse complement strand
GTGTGTAATACATACTTTATATGGGAGTTTGTCGTGGGTCCAGAACGGATTAATTGGTTTTACATGTATTCCTATGGTAAAAGTCCATTTGGATAACAAATCATTTAGATACTTAACGTGACGCCGGAACGGATTAAATTCTTTATCCGAGATATCACTGTTTTCCATTTTTCTTAATTTTCTGGAATGTTTCATATATTTATATGCATTCTGTTATTTTCTTAGTTTTGTTTGTTCTCTTTCATTGTTCTTTTGCTTTCTTCACTTTCCTAATTATTTTTGTTCACATTTTTTTTAAATGTATGGATTAATTTTTGTGTCATTATTGTTTTCTTGAGTATTCATTTTCTTAGTTTTGTTTGTTCACTTTCATTGTTCTTTTGCTTTCTTCACGTTCCTAGTTATTTTTGTTCACATTTTTAAAATGTGTGGATTAATTTTTGTGTCATTATTGTTTTCTTGAGTATTCATTTTTTTGTTAATTTTTGTTCCTTTTGGTGATTATACGTTATCTTATTTATTTTTGATTTAATGTTGAGAATCCCAGAAAACAGCAGGATACACTATTTATTTTATTATCTTTTACATTTAAAGAATGAAATTCATAAAACAGATATAAGTGGATTCATTTACAGTAAAAACTGACAAATTATTAATTAACAGACTGAACCTCAGTTTAAAATGTGGTTTTGCAGTATGTCGTCATGGCTTTAGAAATCCTGACTTATCTCTAGCATATTCTGAGTGACTTTGAAATTGTCATGCCTATTTTGTGAATCATTATTGCTGTTATTATACGCAATAGATTGACAGC
Organism: Pseudamia nigra; assembly: GCA_029823295.1. Lineage (NCBI taxonomy): Eukaryota > Metazoa > Chordata > Actinopteri > Kurtiformes > Apogonidae > Pseudamia > Pseudamia nigra. Next base: position 38,983 of record JAQQAE010000176.1, on the reverse strand, counting down.
AAACTCATTTTCGGAGTAAAACTGAAAACGTGTTAGACATGTAAGTAGGACTGTTGTGTCTTTACAGATCTGTCCAGCTCCCCTCCAGGGCCGTATGGACAGGAGCAGTACATCTTCAGACATGAGGAGCATTTCAAAGCTCCGCCCATCCTCCCCCCACATCTCCTTCAAGTTATACTCAACAAGGACACCAACGTCTCTGTGTGTTTTGTCATTGATCCCACTGTCAGATGCTCTAAACTGACTGCATCTCCATCTATGTTGTTCACGGTTTTGTCAACAGTATTTCTTTTTCGCCTTTTCAGTGTGACCCTGCCCTGCTGCCTGAACCCAACCACGTGATGCTGAATCATCTTTATGCTCTGTCGATAAAGGTAGGCTCAGTGGAGGATGCTTCCTGCGTGTAGTCGAAACATAACCAACAGACTAGCATATTATTTATGTTCTTTTCTTTATGTTCTAAAGCTGGGATTTTAATAACTGACCCCAGTCACAGGTATTTGAGTGACAGGTTGAAGACAGCCAGACACATTCTGAATCAGTTATTGATCAGAATATATGACTTTTTTCTAAAGAATCGATTCAAATATAGGTGGATAATCATTCTGTGCTTGTTTTTGTTGGTTTGCTTTTTGCTGTTTTGCCAAAAAAGTAAACCACGGTCAGTAAAATTTGCAGAGAAAATGAATGAATATTTAAGTCAAGGTAATTAAACAAGCATGCACAAATATAAATGTAAAGTTAGTACTGTATATAGCATTTTTACATTATCTAAAGTGACTCTAATGTATTTGTTAACTTGAGCTTTTGTTGTTTATGTTATAGCCCATTGTCATATGGCCATCAAAAATGGAATATAACATGGATTAGCCACAATGTAGACTGCCTCTGCCAGGGGTCCTGTTGATTCTGACGGGTCTAGTAGTCCTGGTGCACTGAATTTGAATTGGTGACATCACAAAAACACAGAAATCAAAATGCCTCTTTTAGGGCAGCTTAAATGAAAAGCAGCTATGTGTGTTTCTCCATAAAATGAGGGTTTTGATTTTTGGGCATAATTTTCTCAGTCCTCAGACCTGTTTAATAATGGAAAAAGAAATGAAAACCTGACAATATATCCTCTTTAATATATGACTTTAACACACCATGTACTATTCCAACATACTGCTTTTATTAAAAACCGCTAACTGGAGTAAGTATATACAGTGTCGGACTTCTTCTTCAAGACATCCAGAGAATCAATAAGACATCAGGCCATTTTCCATTTTAATTAACAGAGACGTCCCTGTGTGTTTCTTGTATTTGCTGCATCTGATTGCATCTTTATTCCGTTTCCTTCTGTGCAGGATGGAGTAATGGTGCTGAGTGCTACTCACAGATACAAGAAGAAATACGTCACCTCTCTGCTTTACAAACCTATTTAATGTCCTCACAGGTGTTCCACAGTGCTTTTAGAAAGCAGCATGTTTGTATCCTGCTGTTTTTGTTTTTTTTTTTTTTTTTTTAAATCATCACATTTAGCCAAATCTTGCACTGAAACAAGTTTACAGGGGAAATGAAGGCCAACAGCTGTGACTGTGGTGAGTTTATTATTTAGGGGTTGCACTTCTGTCTACATAGGGCTCTGAACAAAAGTAGCAAAGTGTGTTTTCAGGGAGAGATGGAAACCATATTGTGGCTTTTTACATGAGACATCTACAGACAGAGAAGAGACTGAGAAAATCACTGTGTGTATTTAATTGTTCACAGCATCTTGTGACTTTCTTTTTTCTTTTTGCATGTTTGTGTGTAAAGAGAGATTTTTGTTTATATATTTGCCGTGAGTTGTCTTCTGCCATCTTGATGTTTGCATCGCTGTGCAGTGAGGAGGCTTTTCATTCATGGTTATTGCGCAGGTCATCTCATTAACAGAGGGGTTTTGAGTGTCGTGTGGATCCACAGTTTGATTTTAAAGTATTCTCATATCTGCCACAATGAAGTTGGAGTATGTTTTTAAAGCTCTTTTTGTGCTTGTGCATGCAGGTAACAGAATGAGTTACTCTGGACCATTATTAGGGTCTAAGCACTGAAGAGAGCAGCCACCATAGATAGCATCGTTTAGCATGATGTGCAATAACCTGCTGTGAAATAAGGATGATTTTAAATTGAGATTTTCAGGTGTGTTTTTCCTGTTTCAGAGATAACTGACAAACAGCTGATTTTTGTGCCTGTCATATAAACATTTTCACTTATCCACATTATTCAGTGGGTGCTTGCATGTCCTAATCAACCCACAAAGATAACAGTTTTATTTATTTAACACTCACCAAGCATGGAATACTTTATGGAATACTAATCTGCATATGAACAGAAACCAGTTTCCTTCATTGTTGGCCTTGAGGTGAGGAGTGGAGATGATAAGGCTGCAGGCTGATGAGCAAATCTGCTGTTGTTGCCTTTCTCTTGACCTAATTGAACACTTTACCATCCTGTGAGCAGGCGATAGGCGATCGATATAAGCTTTGAACTATGCAGTTGACAACTCTTGTACTGTAGCCTCTTTGGATTTTACCACGTGGTCTGCTTTTTATTTTCAGATACTCTGGACTTGGAGTGCTTTGTACGTGTGTGTGTGAATTTCTATTGAGTTCTGTTTAGCAACAGGAATGTACTGTTTCAGGTGTTGTCACACAGAAGTGTGGACGAACTCACGTCTGAGAACGTGATTGTAGGAGTTTTATTTGACAGGGCTATAAGATGGTTTTACAAATAAGTTTGATGGCTTTGGCAGATGTTAAATGTACACTTGCCACCTGTATTTGTTTTGTAACTAGATGTTAAATTGTCCACACACAGTGAATATACATATTCACTTTACATAAAAAAGGGGTTTTCAGAAATGCCATTTGTGTTAAACCAGATGATTTCAAAGTATTTTGTGAATGTCAAGCCTCGCCATAAAGTTTTGTCCCAGAGTTTTTAAGTCTAAAGAAATGTGGGAGAACGCACCGGTGCCACTGATGTGGTGTTCCAAAACTTGAATTTTACAACTGTTTCATGAATGTTTAAAAAAGCTTTACAGAACTAGTGTGAAGATATACTGTACAAGGTTTTACTTGTTTGCAAATAAAGCAAGGACACAGTCTGTTCCTAAATCTTGACTGAACTGTCATCTTTTTTTCTGTTGGAGTATTTTGTTTTCTTGGTAGACTTTTTAAAGCTGTTCACACTTTTGATTGTTTTTAACTTGATGAACTCTCCTCAATTTAGACATTGTATATTACCTGGATTCTTATAACAGTTTTCATGTTGGCTGTCTAAAATTATACAGTATTTCAGCCATATTCTATTGTTTTGTTCTAATTAATGATGTTAAGATATGTCAAATATGCAAAAAACAAGCAAGCTTTTTGAAATGTTTTATTTGTTCTTTCCCCAAGTCTTTCAGTGATAATACTCTTGCCTACACAACACACATGACTGTCATCAGAGACAGGATCTATACGAGTCCTGCATCGGCTTCCTAGTTCATTATGCATAAATTCATAAACAAAGCTGCTTTCCAACCACAAAAGCTGCATCAGTCAAATAGCACTATATACATACGCAACTCAAGACCAACAGTACATCATTTTAAACCACTGTTTGATTCCCCTTTAGTAATAGTAAAAAGGCTTTGTTTACGCTCTAACAAGGTGCTAAAAGGATCATTCATTTCACAAACTCCAGTCATTGGCTTCAAACAATTACTCCAAACTTTTCTGTGTAACATCTTGAATTTCGTAACATATCTTTGAAATACTTGGCATCTTTTGACTTTTTAGGGCTTGAGCGCAAACAAAACCTAATTTTGCAGAGCTCAGGTAGACTAGTTCAAAGCCATTTCACCTCAGAGCAGAGTGAAGCAGCGCTGAAGCTAAATTTAAAGGCAAGCGAAGCAACAGTAATTAGAGCTTTGTTATGGATTGATAATATTGTGTTTCGTGACATAAATATTGTGAAGGCATAGTTTGTGATTGCTTAACACACACATCCTATGTCATTAATTCAAAGTGGCAATTCTCTAACAAACACTGCATATAAATCATATGACTGTCACAAACAAAGTCGTAGTACAATGATGTTTAACATCAAAACAAAATATATAAAGCTATTGCACAGCTACCCAGTGATTCAACTTTGCAAAAAGCAAATGTTGTATATGTTAAATCTCACACACAGCCACACACACTCACCCACACAAATGAGAACACACACACTCACAAAAATAAAAATAGAAAAACAAAAGGCAAGTTACTTACAGCAAAAAATGGCAAATGTACAGCAAGAAAACACATCAACTCAAATGTGAAATTAAATTGCAATACGTGAATGATAGAACAATGATCCCTCCAGTAGCCTGCCAAAGTTTGTGTCATCTATTAGAACTATCTATGTTGCCATTGCCATGGGAATGCGAAGCCTGAACCAAGAGAAATAACACAAAGACAATAGCAAATAGTCATGTGGAAAAAATCCACTTTGTTGAGTTTTGGTCCAAAAAGGAGTTCAAATCCACAGCACAATTAGAAGTAAAGTGATCCGGCTGTCTAACGGTTACCGTCTCTGTGGTTCTAAAGGCCCTCTGTGAATAAAGACACCTCGCTTCCCTATGGTCACCCATGGGATCTGTCATTCACATGGATAAGGCAAGTCAAAATGAAGTTGAAGAGTACAAAGTTCAAACTTTGGCAACTATTGGTGACCACGTCCCGTATCTTTGATTTTACCTTTTACAATCTCTGTCATGCATTAACGCTTTATACAAATGACAATCTTAACACTGATGGATTCCTAATGGTTTGACAGTGACTAATAATCCAGTGTCAGGCAAAGGCCAAAAAAAGAGAGAAGAAACTGGTGCAGCATGATCATTCAAGAAACAACATTATTATTGCACATGCTCATATGAGAACTCCTGCAGAGGAGCTTGAATACGCGTGTTTAGCCTGGTTCCATTTGAGCACTTTACCCTCGATTGACATGTTTTAGCTTACATGCTGCTTAGAAAAATACTGACCAGATTGAGAAAAGCTATTTGAGCTTTCAGCTGACCAAACACTGTCTTTGACATATGTAGTGCCTCAAATTCAGATGCCAAAAGGCACCTAGGATGACTTAAAAGAGGAAGCTTGCAACTTAAATGGAACCTTTCTCTGGCTTTTGTTCTGCTATTCATAACCCTTGGCTGCTGGCTTACATAGTCTCCATAAGCATCCTCCAGAAATACATACAGTAAATAGAGAGTACACAACTACCTAGCAGTGATCACCTACCTACATTCTGCCACTGTTTCTACTGATACATTGTAGATGTCATTGTTCTTTGCATTGCACTTGCAAAAAGGTGTCCTTGTTGATAAAAGTGCCACGAGAAGTAAACTTGCATTTCTGTGGCAGTCAGTGTTGTGGATTTCTTGCCTTTGAGTGAACTGTGTTTAATCACACATATTGTGTATGTGTGTCTGTGTGCAGAATTCTTCCCACAAGCCGCTATTCAAACATGCACAAACATTTGCTCTGTCCACAGGCTCCTGCGCTCTGGATGCTCCACCCTAATGAAAAAAAAAAAGTCTATTTTTAATATTGTCTGTTTTTGGATTAAATGTCACAAATTAACATGGTTACCTTTAAGTTTCACAGTATAACAAGTAAATTATGAGATGCACTGATTCATAGCATCTGTTCATTATCTTTTGATGATGTTTTTATCCTTATGTGATTGTTTGCTTGTTTCCAAACATGAATTGAGAAAAGCAACTAATTAAAAGTAAGAGGGTCTGAAATCAGGGTCTAGGAACAACTTCAGCCAGCTCCTTCAGTAGGACGTACATCGCTGAAACCATCACAGGCACATTTCAAACACTTTCTTCTGTCACACACCACAAACTGCTGATCGTATCACTCAAAGACAGTCACATGTGGTTTACTGAGAGTGGGGTGGGGGTGAGGGGAGTGTGATAAGGCTGAAGGTGCAGATTATACTGTGCACATATTGCCTGAAAGGAGGGGAGGATGGAAGCACTCTCATGGCAGGATGGAGGTAAAAGCAGAGGTTGGGAAAGGTGGGGGATCTTGGCTGTTTCAGCATAGAGGTCAGAGGTGGTAGCGTTGAGGCTGGTTCTTAAAAGTCTAAAGCAGGCATTGGCTGGTGCGCTTCCTCGTTGCTGTGCGCTGATTGGCTGCAGGCCCGGCGACTCCGGATGCACCGCTGGCCTTCATGACGCTGTGATCAGGAGACCAGTCTCTGGCAGCACCTCCTGGGTCCTCAGCTGAGAAGGGAGGAAAACTAAAGGTGAGTCATAAATCAAAACTTTCAGACACTTGGGAGTTTAAAATATAAAAATAAACAATGGTGGAAGGTAATGCTTTTACTCCAGCACTGTACATAAAAGCTAATTTTCTAGCACATTTACTTCATATTTCATGCGGTTTCATACTACATCTCAAAGACATATACACTATATCAACTCCACTACATTTGTCAGACGGGTTTAGCTCATTTTCATGTTACAATTTTTGTCCCTTTCATGTTTATGTGAGAATCCTGTATCTCCCCATATGTTGAGTTTGAGCTGAAGGATGACGTTTTTCCTTTATGGGTTGAGAAAACAATCAAATAATCCTCCTTGAGATAAATACATGCGTTAAAACCTTTGTGGGTCTGCCGGTAAATGCTGTACATGCTCACAAAGCCAAAAACGGAGGAGGCTATTGATTAAAGTACCAAACAGCATAAGCAGTAGTGCAGAGGAGCTCATTAAACATACACAGCAATACAATTTAACATACACATAAACCCAGAACTACTTTTGCTTTGCATTCCTCCAAGTATGTTTGATCATACATAATTTCCCTTAAGTAAGGTACCGAATACAGAACATATGCTTGTAGTGGAGTATTTTTATACAGTATGGTATTAGTTCTTTAAATTCATTTGAAGATCTACAACTTATTCCATCGCTGGAAACAAGTGGCACCACAGCAAAGAAGCCAAGATTGCTTTGTGTTCAGTGTAACAACATTCCCAAAATTCAATAGCTTGAAGATGAAGAGCTGAAGATGAGCGATTAGAGGAAAAAGCAATGCTGTTACTCACACACACACACGCACACACAGACACACACACACGCGAGGTGTTTTTGCTTGCGGTGTGAATGTCCATACATGGGTATGACACCACTTGATCCTAAAATTGAAGGGCAGCAGTGAAAGGCTTTTTAAAGATGTCTCAAATGTTTTTGTGTGTTATTCCTTAGTTGACAGTCTGAGAACATACTGTACATGTGGAAACTATGCAACGTGCTGCTAATTTGGGACACAGTGTGGAGGGTCTGACTGAAAAAAATAGACGTATCATGTAAACAACACTTGGGTGAAGCCTGGCTTTGCAGAGCTATACATGTATGTGTCGGTGTTGTGCGTTCAGGCTGTTTTTAAGCCTCTTCAACCAGGAAACTGTTGACCTTCCCCTTAAGACTATAGATTGATGCCTTTTGATAATTTGTGTTTATTTTTACATGCTCCAAATAAAGCATTAAACATATAATGTTCATCAACGGAGCCGCAAGTTGAAGTTGTTTTTAAAGAGGAAAAGTGTTGGAACTGATTATAGCAGACCTGTGCTTCAGTGTTCTCTCCAATACACTCTAAAAGGCAGAAATGTCACCCAGTTAAAACAATACTTTTTACTCAGCTATATTTGTGATGAAAATAGTGTATCTCTACTCAGTTACATTTGGCCACAGCTGAGTGAGTAGAGTTTTCCTCCAAATAACAGAGAACAATCAACGAATGTGCTGCTACTTTGTCAACCCAAAACAGTGGGAATGAACATGAAAAGCCATAAAATGAAGAAAAAGATTGCAAAGACAGGTAACTATACAAGAAAATAAGCAAAATCAACTATGACAAGAGCAAACAAGATTTAAAAATGAAAGACAAAATTAAAAAATGATTTTAAAAAAATGAATAATGCAAGAAACAAAGTTAGCAAGAATCAACAAAAACAACTCTGGAAAAAATAAAATGAACTAATAAAACTGAGCCAAAAAGTGCACAAAATAAGCTGCAAAATGTGCAAAAATGAACCAAATCATCAAGTAAGACAAAAAAAAAATACTAAATAACTGGGGAAATTAACAAAATGAACACAATAACTAATAAAACTGAACCAAAAAAAAAACCAAAATAAGAAGCAGAATGTGCAAAAATGAACCATATACGTAATTAAGTAAGATAACAAAAATGAATAAAATAACTGGGGAAAATAACGATATTCACAATATAAGCTACCAACACCAGTACTACAATTGAAGAAAGAAATGAACAAAATAAGCAGCAGAACTGAACAAAAATAAACAAAACATGCAAGAAAATGAGCAATAATTAAGTACATAAACAAAATTGAACAAAATATGTAAGTTCTGAGTACATCATGTACTTCTACATCTGCTTCTACAAATGCAATATTTTAGGCCGTAATAAATTCTGCATTATGAAGTTACTCAGTACTTGAGTAGGATTTTCCAGATGTTTTTTTGTACTTATGTTGATGAACACTTCTACTTGAGTCACTAGAATTATAAAGTAGCAGTACTTTTACTTGAGTACTGGTACCGTTTACTGATAATAACAGTAAAACAAGGATGAATGTTGTTTTAAGACAGGATGGTAAAGCAGTGATGTCAGCATGATGAGAAAGAACAAATCCACACCGAGGTAAAAGCTGCCCCAGACAATATAGCCACACTTTTAATTTTTCCAGTAGGCATAATCTTCTACAGGCAGTATCTGGGACAACGTCTACCCATTCACAAGCCAACGGGACGTCAGACAATTACCAGCATAAGGAGAGGAAGAGGAGGAGCTAAGGGAGGAGAGTCTCAGCTCATTCTTCTGGGGTTTTCAAGGAGGAGAGGAGACATAAATGCCAGACAGAGAAACAAGTAAAATAGGGAAGCCCAACGAAATGAACTTACATACCATACTTAATAAACACCGAATAAGCTTAGGACAGTGAGGACATCACAACACAGGCTACTGATACACATAGTACTGTGATTCATGGACAATTCACTGTAAGATAATCTACACCATCCATGTGTTACAGTCGAAAGCTAATGACACAAATGAAGCTTTTCATGTACCTCTAAATTTGTTCTGGCTTTCTTCAACACATCTCGAGTCCTTGACACTGTGAAAACAATAAAAAAGATTTGTCTAGTTATTACTCAGTAACAAGTACACACAAATAACTATAATTGCAACACCTTTGTTCTAATTTTAGTTAAGTATCATGAACCCTTTCATGCATGGATTATTACAAATTTGGGGATATGACACTTTCAGCCTTGTGGTACTACTGTACTGTATGTCTAACATTTAAAATAATGTCACTTATTTTGAGCAGGTTGAAAATGATTAAATTATGTCCATTAGGGCATCTCTGTTTAGTGAAATACAACTATACCTATGCTTTAGATATTATTTGATAATGTATAAAAACAAAGATATGAATTATCCACACAGGTTGCATAGTATTACACAAGGCCACGTAGTGCTTGATATTACAAATATGTAGCTTTAATTTGTGTGAACAACTACACTGCCCTACAAAAACAAAGTTCAGTAACTCTGCAAACAGTGAAATAGAAAAAAAAATACTTGAAAGTTTTGTTTTGTTTCTTGTTTCTTGACTGGTTCGTTTTTTGTTCATTTTCCTGTTTTTGCATTTAATTGAGTTTATTTACTAAAGGTGCAGCTGATTAGGGCTGTGCATGGCAGGGATGATGGTGATTGGGTAGAAAATTAGGCACAGAGTTTTATACCTGCCTGAACTATGCATAGACCTCCTTAAGTGTTACCATTTTAACCAATTACCTCATCTGTAAATAGGATTTCACATTAGACATAGTTCCATTGGCATTGGTAGTGAAAACATCTGCAATAATTCCACACTAATGCATGATATCATTGAACTAGATACTTTATGGGTTTGACTAAGAAACACCTACTACGTACTATTACTCACATGCTGCAGGTTTAACACAAGTGCTTGTATTGCTAAAAGAGTAACCCTTACACTGACTGACGATGAAGTGCTCCATGCTCTCCTTGGTACGGCTGGTGCTCCTCAGTCTCTGAATTGTCCCTTTAAGAACCTCCTCCTGCTCTGACACTCGCAGTTTCAGGGACAGAATCTCTTCCTGCATGCACTGCTCCTGAACACAAAATATCTGTTAACATTTCCATTCATGATTTCCACCTGTGAAAATAAGACCAGTCATAAAATATTCTACTGCTTTCAAACCTTCTTAAGATTCTGGAGGGAGGGGTCTGAGCAGGGCAGTGCTGCCCTCCAGAACATCTTCAACAGAGATGTGGCCTCCTCCAAGATCTGCCTTAGAATCTTAGTGTTGGACAAAAGATTCTTCACACATCCATAGTCCAGAACCTGCATGAAAAGCTCAGTTGAACACTGATAAACATATAGTAACACTGTAAATATTCCTTTAGTCATGTACAGCACAAGGGTTTCTCACCAGCTCGCTGCTTTTCTGGTTTCCTTCCAACAGTGCAGGTCCAAGGCAGCTCTGCAAGGTCGCTTCCATGCGCTGGACGAGACTCTGACCCTCAAGTATCTGCTGCTGCAGAGCACTGAAATCATCAACATGACCAATGGCGTGACGGCCATTGCGGTTTGCAAATGATCCATCAGGAGCGTCCCCCTCCAGCTCAGAGTGGGGGTCCAGAGGGTCTGCAGGTGGGAAAGAGAGAAGCAGCTGAAGTAGGTCTGGGGAAAACTTGATTTAAATGATCAAGAAAAATCAAAAGCAACTGTTACACTTGTTACATAGCAAAACAATCTCTTTACGGTGAGTAAAGAGACAAACTAAAGACAGAGTTAAGCTGCATGCAGTGCAGTTTAAGTCACACCATTGGCAGTGCTATGGCTGTCGTCCAGATCTGAGTATGGAGGACCGGGAGATCCACAGTTAAACAGACCAATGTCCCTGACTGGTGGAGACGGAGCTGGGTCTGTGGAGCACACAGATACACAAACCAGGCTTGGACACACAGCAAACCACACCACAGCACACTGAAGCCCCACAAACATTCTTCTGGTATTCTGTTGTTTTGTGTCTGTAGCTGTGTAGACACAGGCAGGTGTTTGCGTCTCACCGTGCAGGAGCTGTCGCCTGTAGAAGCTGTCTCTCTGTGGACTGGCAGTGAGACCAGACAGAGATGGAGTCCGAGGAGAGCCAAGCTTCTGCTCCAGCTGCTTGTGGAGCTCCAGTTGTTTGAGGGCACTGTTCTCCTGGACGCTGGTCTGCAGCTGGGCGCGAAGACTCCTCACCTCCCCCAGCAGCTCCCCCAGCTCCACTGGCAGTCCTGGGAGCTCACACAGCAAGCCTGAAGACAGAAAACAGACACAGTGGTGTCTCAGAAGGGACATGCTTCTCATCTCAAATTACCATAGTTTGAAATTTAGATTTAGTTGTATTTTATTTTAGTGGGATCAGTAGTTTCGATTTATTTTGTTTTTCTTTGGTTTTAGTGTTCACTGTAATTTTGCAGGCATTACGAAGAAAGCCTTAAACTACAGAAGCTGAAAATTGTAGGGTGTAAGAATCTACAACCTAAAATATCATATAAATAAATGTGAACCAATGCAAAACTGTTTTTATGTGCATTTAGGTTTTTATTATATTTTATTTATTTTCATGCTTTTTATTTCAGTGCTGTAAATAAAACAGTTTTTTCTCTAGTTAAGTTTGACCTTAGTTTTAGAACTCTGATCTAGAGCTCTGTGGTATGTTTACATGTCTGACAATATTAAAATATGTTTCATAGCTTCAATGTGACTAAAGTAAGTTTTAAAATAAACAGTGCCAGTGAAAAACACGTAATGCTTCCGTTTACCTGTTCATCTCTGTTTAATCCGTTAATGATTATTCTTAAAAATATCACCAGATGGCGCCAAAGTAAGATGCTTTTTGTTATGTACAAGGTGGCTTTTATGAAAGGATGTTTGTTGCAGTGAGCATTTCTTCTTGTCTGACCTTTACTGGTATTAGTCCGGGAACACACTCGGTCATAAACTTGCAGTTCGCTCTGCAGAGAGTGGATGAGCTCCCTGCTCTCACAAAGCTGCTGCTGCAGTAGAGACACCTCATGTTGGAGTCTGCAAACACACACAAGATTGCATCATCAATAAACAATGCCACTATCTCTGTGTCAGATAAAGTTTGATTTGATTCAGTTTGGACAGACCAACCTGTTGGTCTTCTCCTGACCCGTCTGTCGTTCCTGACGTAAGTTGTGTATCTGCTGTCCCTGCTCCTGACTGTGAACCTGGAGGCGTCTGAGCTCCTCTTTCCACTGCTCTGCCTCCAACTCTGCTTGTTTCAGACGGGCACGAGCTGTGAAAACTGCTTCTCGCAATTGCACCACCTCTTCACAAGTGTCTGAGAAAGAGTGAAGTCCACAGGTCTTAAGGTGCAGCTACAAGCACAAATATGTTTTTTTAAAGTTTGGTTAATTTTTAGCTGAAGTACCTGTGCTGGCCTGTAAACGAGACTGTAGACCCAGGTTTTCTTCTTTCAGGACTCTGATCTCATTGGACAGCTGAGTCACCGTGTCCAGCCCTTGAATGTAGATGTTAGTCGGTGCACCTAGAGAAAAAAAGAGATCTTATTTAAAGGCCAAGAATGAGGCATTTTCCTAAAATCAATATATGGACAAATGCATTAATAATCCTACTTAATCATCACTTCTGTCCTTCTCTGAAGTGTTGGATTTAGCTGCACAAGACAGTGTTTTTACTGTAATCTTCAACAAAAACTGACCTCCATCACGTCCTGTGTTAGCCAGTCTCTCTTCCAGCTGCTGCCGGAGTCTCTCATTTGTCCTAATAGACTCTTCAAGGCGCTGACGTAGATATCTCACCTCCCGCAAGTGCTCTTCGATTAAGTTTACCCCTACAGACATACAACAGAATACAGTCAAATAATATAAGCCTACACTAATTGAAATATATTGAAGAGGAAACTCAAAATATGTGGTCCCTCATAATAAGAACCGGATGATACAATTTAAACTGTTCCTTATTTGCTTTATGTTAATGTGTCAGTACAGTACCATTATGTTTGGGTCTAAATTGTAAAAGACTGAAAATGCACAAAAAGATTAAAAAAGACAAAGCGAGCAGAAAAAACATTTTAAGACAAAAAATGACTGTTGGAAATGGCTGATGATGACGTAAAAGATGCAATAGACAACCAGAGGAAAACATAAGATTAAAAAAAAAAACTGAATTAAATAAAAGATGTAACGAGATGAAAATGGTGTCAACGAAGTAACAGCACAGCAATGCATCTGTATTCTTTTGTTTATTGACTTACAACTTATTTTCACAAATTAAAAAATGATGCACAAAGACAAAATCAAAGTAAAAGAGAAAAAAAGGCAAAAATGTTAAATAATTAAAGACAAAAATGTAAGACGCAGTGATTGATAAAAGGACTTTAGTCTCTCGTTTGTTACTTACGTATTTCATATCAGGTATTTACTGGTTATTTGTTCTTTTTATTTATTGCAATTTAATAACATGGCAAAACATTGGCAAAATTAAATCAAAATAAGTAAAGTGAATGCAATTTGAGTCATTTATTAATGAAACAAGAAAAAAATAAGGGAGTTAGCTGAAAATTAAGCCAAAATGAACACTAAAGACAAAAGAAAAATGTGGATGTGAGTATAACAACAATATGAACGTACATTGCAATACTGACCAATACAATACTTATTCATAACATTACTTTATTTCTCTGTCAGTTCAAACAGCCGAGTATGGAGTATGGAGTCCCACCTGCTTGGCTGCAGCCTGCCTGATGTCCGGGTGATGCAGGAAAGCTTCCGATTGGATGAACCATATTCTCCACGTCCCACAGAGTTCCCCCTGTCACTAGACCTGAGTCAGACTTCAAAGAGTGGCCTTCAGGAATGCCACTCAGCTGGTACTGTTGAAAGGCATGATGGGATAGCTGGCTGTAGTTGGAGAGGTCATGCTGGTTGAGGGCAACAGGTGAGAGAGTGAACAGAGCTTTATCTGGAGGACCCACAAAGCCTGGAAACAGAAAAAAAGAGATCTGTGTGAAACATGATGCCATGAGAAATGAGTCCATGTGAGAAAGATGAGGAAAAACAAACAGCAGAGATCATGAAGAGTGTGTTTTTGATTTCATGGCACGCTTCCTGTCCCCTCACCCCTGTTCTGTTCATTCATCTGTTTGTACAGCGTGTCCAACTCGGGCCGAACAGCGATGACAGACAGGGCCCTGGGCAGGGGGTCAGAAGTGACTTCCTTACCCCAGACATCAGGGACAGAGGGGACAGAGAGGAATGGGGAAACAGGCTCACCGAAAGGGGCTGGGGGAGAAGGACAGGAAGGGACAGGTACAGTGCATGAAGGAAGAGGGGAAAAAAGGCACAGATTTTATGGCACTTTGTAAAAGTCATAGGCATCTGTGTGGCCCATACCTCCAGAGAAACCCACAGGGGCTGAGCAAAGCATGTTGGGACAGCTGCTGGAAGTCTTGAGGAGGCGATGAGGAGGGACAGATGGATGGACTAAAAAAGGGGAACGGAAGGCGAAAGGACAGAAGGAGGCATTTCAGCTGTGGTGGAATCTAAGTATTGTACTTAAGTACAACATACCTGTATGTGACATGAGTAATTCTCTTTTCTGAAAATGTATACTTCTACGTACGTGTGCTTCGTGTACTAGTTATTTTTAAATGGCATGTTTTCACCCGCTTCCTCTTGAGTTCAATTTGAAAGTTTGTGATGAACTGAAGGACTTTTCCGAGCTCATTAAAATGAAGTTTTAGAGATACTCATCTCTCACAGGACAGCATCACTGCAACCATATAATAATCTTAGAATATGATACATTGCTGTAGATTAAATAACCCAACACTATATAAAATAGTTCAAATGTGCAGTAAATGAGATAAGGCAAGTGGCATCAGTGACTTCTTTTAAATCTCTTATAGAATTACTTTTATGTCATTTTAGATTTCTTCTTCAATTTTCAGTGTTTTTACCCCAGTTCTTTTAAATTTGCTTGTATTGCGATGTGATGTCATCTCCCTTTATTTTGTCTCCTTTTATTTTCTTTTACTTTTCTTTTACTCTCCCTCCATCCCCCTTCCCTCCACCACTTTTTTATCATGGCATTGAACCTGTTTTTTATTGCCTTATTGTTGCACTTTATGTTGTTTGGCTACTAGTCGTCTTTTTGTGCTAGATATTGCTGTACTGAATTTCGCTTTTGGTTTGCTTTCGAACCACTTTGTAAGCTGCTATTTTTAAAAGTGATATATAAATAAAGTTTAATAATAATAAAAACATACACATTAATAAAGTAGCAATATGAATCCAAGATTTTACTGCACATTGACTAGTCTTACTTTCATACAGTACAACTTGCTGATGATATTTTTAATAAATTTACTTATATACATTGTATATGTAATCCTTTACTTTCACTTATATATTTTTCACAGTGTGTGAAGTAAAGCATGTACTTATACCTATTATGCACTAATACTTATTCCACCACTGGTTTTTACAGAAAGGTAAAGGTAAATAACAACCATCAACACTACCATCTGCCTCTGATCCATGTCCTGGCTGCCGCAGCTGCTGTTCCTCCTGGTATTCTCTGGTGTCTAAGTCAGAGCACAGCTCCAGGTCTTCATTGGTTCGATACTCATCAGACACCAGGGAGGTCCTATCTGATTGGTCAGTCGTCTCTGAGAGGGCATGGCAGCTGGACGGGGTCTCTGGACGCTGCTGAAGCTTGGTGTGGAGTGATTCGATGATTTTATCTTTCTGTTGAAGCTCCTTACTCAACCTGGGCATGTATGGGATACAAACAGCATTTACACAAACTGATGATTTGTAATGCAAAATAACACATTCACAACAGACAAAGAGCTACAAATGATCTCCCGTAGTAACTAATTAAAAGTACTATACTATGATTCCATGGACGTAGCTCTTACTGTTTCAGTTTTCGAAGCATAAAGTCACGGTCTCTCTCCAACAGAATTCTAAGAATAGCTGTTTGTCTTGCTTGGCGTTGGTTTGCACTCATTGAAAAAGACCACAAAGACTCTCTGTATATAGGACTGTCCTTAGAAATCATGGATTTCCACAAAGGAGCCATCTGATCGCCCAATCCACAAAAAATGATGATGCACTACAGACAGAACTGGGTAAGTCTTGTGGTAATCCAGAAAAAAACACTGGCCCCTTGCATGAGCTCTGTACAACATTTGGTACAACCTAATTAAAATGAATGCTCCAGATACTGTAAACAAGAGAAATCCATAAGTTGGTGTCTTCTTCGATAAACATTCAGCTTTCCTTTGAGCAGCATGTGACCGAAAGATCCAGAAAATGGCTGTGACACAGGGCAGTACTGAGCCTCTTAAGCCTCAGTGTTGTTCACCTCATGTGCCTTAACAGTAAAGGGTTCAAGCTGTGGCCAGTGTGTGGATTATCAGCAACCCTTCTGTGCACCATAAGAAGCCAAGGGGATGGCTCCTAGCGTGCTGCAGGTCACATGACCAAACAAAGTAATCACAAGTACAGAGTGTACCTTGAGAGCTGCAGGTGAAAGTACTGTGTGTTAATAAAGTCCAACACGTCAATATAAAGTTTTGTGTCTCAATTGTATTGTGAGTTGTATTCAGATGTAAAGCAATATTCATCTTTTTACACATGTTTTGTCTTTGTGCAATTCTGAAAACATTTTAGATGTGCAGGTGGTTATGTTTTGTTCTCTTTTGAGTAATACATGCTTTGCAGATAGCTGGGGTCGATTCTTCACATCAGTGTCTCACACAGGTACTGTATTTCAATTTTTTTTTAAATGATGTAAAGATTAAGGTGAGTACTGAATGTGAACACTGGAAGTTTAAGATAGGTTAATCTCTGACTAGCTTGTGGTCAGGTAGCCTTAAATCAACTGTTTACAAGTTTTCCCTACTATAAACCCTGTCAAAACAGATTTACCAAATTAACAAACACTGCAATGATTTTAGTCTTATATCCTCACTCCCCATTACTTTGACTATGACACCTGTTCGCTCCATAACCCTTTTGTTTCTATAGCACCTCTCACAACCAGAATCACAAGATGCTTTACAAAACTAAATACCACGTAATGTAAATGCAAGTAAAACAAAGTGATATATCCGCTTAAAGGAAACAACATTAAAACCTGTAAAACAGTCAAAATCCTGTGTTCACCAGTGTCAGGAAGTGGCCTCACCTTAAGGCAAGCAGCTCATGGCCTGTCTTGTCATCATGGCTCTCCATGCGGTCTCCTAAGAAAATAAATCAAGAAAGGCAGCAAGTGTGTGAGAGACTATTGTGAAAAGACAATTAGGGCAAAATAATGTGGAAAAGTACAACTTGAAATGTGGAGGGTGAGTCTTACGTCCACTGATCTTGGTGACCACTCTTTGTGCCAGTGCGGTGCTCTGAGCCAGCTGCTCCCTAAAGCTCTGACCCATGTAGTAATCGATGTCATTGGCCCGCAGCAGCTCCTCGAAGGCCTGCAAGTGGTTCAAAAATCAGCGGACTGAAAACATACAAAGTAAAAGAGTTTCAACATTCATTTACGCTAAAACTCTTGCTTGGTTACTGCTCGTGGACCAGTCGAGTGACTGTCTGGGTCGTCCTACTATGTTTTGCTGTTTGTTGCTCTATCTCTACTCTTTTGTCTCTCATCTGTCCACCAACCCCAGCTAGTTGAGGACGATGGGAACTACCCAGAGCAGTTTTTCCTCTTTTGTTAAAGGAAACCGACCCACCATTGTCCTAGGCTTGTTCTGTTAGGTTTGCTTGCCTTATATTCTTTCAGGCTTTGGCCTTCAATTGTGAGGCACCTAGAGATAGTCATAGATTATGATCACCGAAGTAAAAATACAATTCAATTGAATTGAATTAAAAGAGTATTTTTTTGGGTCAAGACACATCAGACAAATTTGGTGCCTCAAAAATCCATGTGACAATGCATTTTTCTGAATTTTTCCATTTAAATGTAAAATATAATAAAATGGATGAGAATGGACAGCAAGCAAAAATTTACAAAATGAATGAAAAAATAATTTCAGCAAAATCATTTAACAAAAAATGAAGAAAATGATAAAAAAAAAGAAAAAGAAGATGAAAACAGCAAGCAAATGGACAAAATGAGCAAATCATTAGTAAAAATGACTAAAACTGAAATAAAATTGTTCACTAAAAAATGTGACAATAATATAAAATTAAATACATCATGGAAATGAATGAAATAATCCACAAAATGAACAAAATAATTTAAAAAATGTACAAATTAAACCAATATAAAAGGCTTCATAATATATTTTGGGACCCACCATTTAGTTTGGGAAAAACGGTTCTAAGACATAAGAAAAGAGACAATAAAAATGGAAAAAACTGAGCAGACAGTGATGAAATCTGTTTGAACCTTTGTGGTGTCACCCAGATGCTGGGTGAGGATATGGCAGACTCCTTGGCCCTCTTTGATCCTCTGCCTCAGGTGGGACAGCTCACGAGCCTGTGCCTGAATGAGAGAGTTGTATTTCCTGAAAAAGACAAAGAAGCACAACATCAACATGTGGTGGAGTCACAAGACAGCGTCCTCTTAAGTCAGCCTGAAAAATAAAGGTGCCTTGGGGGAAACGAATCCATCCCTCTTCATCTCTGTTCACTTACCCTGGCCAGGTGGCACATTTCCCCTCCTCTGTTTGGCTTTTGCCCTCCTTCCTGGAGCTCTTCAATTGTGCCTCCAGTGATGCAACCCGTTCCATCAGTTCTTGCAGTTCTCTGCTGGGTTTGGACCCTGAGCGAATCCCCTGTGTATCAGACATCCAGCCTTCATCCTCTTCCACAGCACTCGCAGCTGGTGATGTCTCAAAAGCCCAGTTTACCTAGAAGAAATAAATAACATGTTAAATGACCTTATCCATAACCTGAAATTAACCTAAAAGAGAGTTTAACACTGTTTAGTACCTTGCGCGGCGTGCGCTCCAGACTAGAAGCATAGTCACTGGTGGCAGAAAGGGAGCGGACTCGCATCTGTAGTCCACGGATCACCTTATGGCAGCGAGCTAACTGAGAGCGGAGATCCTGGACGAGATGCTGCAGAGAGGCGGACTCATCTGTCACTTCAAAGAGTCCTCTGTTGCTGTTTCTATTCCCAGCGTACCAGCCGCTGCTCACACCCTCATAGTCCTGGTGATGGGACAGTGACGTACACATCTCCAGGTCATCAAACTCTGGAGAACCGACAGAGCAGAAGAAGCATTCAGATTTTCCATGTTCATTTTACAGAATAGGTCTATATGTATCTTGCTGTGTTAAGTGTGTATGTTTATTATCCACCTGGGCTACTGGCATCTTCTCTCTCAGCTTCATTCTCGCTGCGACCACATGTCTCATATCCCAGGTCCTGGAGATCCACCTGCACCTGCTTACTGGCCTGCTGGACTGACGTCTCAGCTGCCGAAACATATGAGTGGGATGTAAGGTAAATGCATGTCAGTTTTTAAAAGTGTCCCTATCATGCAGAGAATTACTCACTGAGCAGATCCCTGTAGTCTTTGAGCTGTTCAGCCTGAGCCTGGACTGTGGCTTCAGACACCATGAGCCTCTCCTGGAGCTCTCTGTTCTCCTGGTGGCTCAGAGCCAGATCAGAGCGCAGACGGGCCGCCTGCTCTCTGAGACCCTCCTCTATTTCCCGCCAATGTGCTGCAACCTTGCTGCTGTCAGTAGGGTCCACCTCCTGTAATAACAAAGTATTCTGTGTGCACAAGTGCACATAATAAAAAATAAACATATCAAAGGGACATGATATTGTAAAGGGAACATATGATGCCGTACTGTTGGAATATTTCAAAAGAAAAACTGGATTAGACCACATACATAAATGAAACAATGTTGGTTAATTAACATTGTAATTTAAAATGTGTTACCATGTAATGATGGGTATTCAGCGTTCCAAGATCCAGAGAATGAGGCCGCATGCAGTGTCTCTTCCCGTGTTCAACACTCAGACTAGCACATGGAAGTCCACGTTTGCCCACTGGCACATTAGATGCTTCCTCCTCTTCATCCTCCTCCTCTTCCTCCTCCTCAATATCTTCTTCTTCTTCTTCTTCCTCCTCCTCTCCTTCCTCTTCCTTGTGCCTCTGATTCTTGTTTGCCCTCAGATCCAGAACCCCAGTTTGTCTTTGGCTGTCTTTCAGAGCCTGGTTCTCCTGCTGGAGCCTCTGCAGTGCCGCCCTGGTAACAAAACACAGACACAAATAGACATAAGGATCATTTTATCATTACCTGCATACTGCATGTGTACTGCAGCTACCGTTTTACAAAAATCCACCTCATATGAGCTAGAGAGCTGTACCCATCCTTGTCCAGCTGTGCTCGTATTTCTTCCACCTGGGCTTCGAGTGTTGTTTTTGCTTCCTTGAGCTGCTCAATGTCCTGATTCCCTTTGTCTCTTTGGGTCAGCACACCTTTTGTTCTACAGGCTCCTGGAGAAGTCTGAGAAAAAAAAAGATATATTTCAGTTAAAATTAAGGGTAAAGCACACTGAAGAAGTCTGACAAGGGGTTAGGCTAAATGAAAAATAAGTTTCCACCTGAATGGTGGCCAAATGTCGGGTTGTCACTTTACTGTCGTCCTCCTCTATGCTGTCTGTGAACTCATCACTGCTGCCATCTTCATCATCTCCCTCCTCCTCTTCCTCTGTACTGAGCTCTGGAAACAGAACAACCATATAAGGACAATGACCACTTGCTTTTATTCCTTCTTTCTTAACCCTCTCGTAATCCACTTCACAGTCTTTCATTTTATATGTGTCTCTCTCGAGTTTCCCTGCTCGAGCCCATTCTTTCCATAAATTTGTCACTTTACTTTGGGAGTCATGTGACTGAAGGGAAATGTTATGTCATAAAGTGCGTTGCCAGTCAGCCACACACACTCCAGGCAGTGCAGCATGGTGTGAGTGTGTGCACCATTTATGAGTCAGTGTGAAGCTTTAGACAGAAAACTGGGGTAAATACAGTTGAATTTGTGTATTGTATAAATTCACTCTAACAAACTTCTTATTATATACAAATATATGTGTTTTTGCAACAGTATGTTCTCATTCCAGTACTGTCCACTGTGTGAAATGGGTGTATTCACCCAGAAAGACAAAGAGGAACACATAAATGCCTGTTGGTTCACAGCCAGGAAGCAGAGACTCAGTGGAAAGTGACTGTGAGGAATCGCAAAGGAAAATAGCTTTTACATAATAGGGCCAGATAATGCACAACAGACACATACATACACACTCTGAAATATGAATCATGTGTGTATGGGTGTGTATTTGCAGTATATTGTTGGGGATTTTCTGTGGTATATCATAGGAAAGTTCAAAGGTAGTTAATTGGTATGAGTATCTCCACCCTTGAAGCGAACACACCAAGTGTCTTTGTGTTTTTAGTGAAGAGAAACTCAGGGAGAGAAACTGCTGGTTATTATTCATTGAACAATGTGCACTGTAAGCTAAACTGGCTGGATGTGGGGCCCTGTTCATACAATGTGACACTACATGACATGACTGTTCATACTGGGAACATGTCATAGGAATGTTTTTTTTGTTA
The DNA here is from genome assembly GCA_029823295.1 of Pseudamia nigra. NCBI lineage: Eukaryota > Metazoa > Chordata > Actinopteri > Kurtiformes > Apogonidae > Pseudamia > Pseudamia nigra. Next base: position 17,232 of record JAQQAE010000176.1, on the reverse strand, counting down.
CGTGTGTTGCCTTTAATGTAGCTGCATTCAGATGGTTTCACGTTGCATAAAATATTAGGAGTATATGGTAAAATGTATTATTTTGTGCTTTTTTGTGTTGTGAATAAGTTACAGGACAATACAGCAGAAGTGCCATGCAAACATGAAAACCATGCCACAATTTCATGCATGAAGGACCAAAGATATGAAGAAACACTTATTTGGATTAAAAATGTTTTGTAATACAGTGTGGCTTAACTTACTTTTATAAATTCAAGTTGAATATTTTCAGATTTAGCTATGTTGTAATATTCATGAAGTGAATGTGTGTTTTTACTTATAAAAGTTTTTATTATTATGAAAACCTTGAGGGCAAAACACTGGAGGATGAAAATAACATGTTTATTCCTGCTCTGGTGGACTGCTGAAGATGAAACACACTAGTCGGTGGAAGGAGGGGACGTAAAGGATCAAGTCACTTTGAGGATATTGTTGAGACAAAATCTCAGTTATACACAATGAACAGAAATCCAAAACAGAAGTGCTTTTAACAAAAAGCCAGCATGTTTATTTTTGCTGCATATAAAGTACAAAAAAAGAAAGAGTTGACAGGATTCCATTTTTGAGGCTCAGAGAGATCAGGACACAAATCCCAAGAAAATGAACTATATTGACTGCAAATATTTAATGGGAAATTATTTTCTGAAATTCACATCTTATGTGAGATATAAAGAGCACAGTGCAGATTGAAAAGTTCTTGCAAGTATTTTTGCCACATTGATGCAAACTGAGCTGAAATTTGTCATGCAGTTTTACTAAAAGTGACCCCTATAGTGTAAAAAAATGACCATACAGCTAATCTGAAATAATCAGGGAGCATCTGTTGAACTACAATGTAACAGGAACAGAGCAGGGTCGTATTGTAAAGCTGCATATGAAAGCCTAGATAAAGTCTAAGGAATCTACTTGGCCATCTTTTTGTCTTTTTAACTTGGGCCATACTGAGTGTGCACCTCGTGCATACAAATAAATGGTGTAGAACAAATGATGGATGATGAGACGTTTCACTGTAAGGCATGAGCTTGACTTTGTCCACAAGACTTCACTGTTACAGTAAGGCTGGAAGAGTGACACCGGTGAGACACAGTACACAAAAATGGCAAATACAGAACGCTGCAAAGCCATACGCAGGCAGTTTCCAAAAACAATGTTAAAGAAAACATGGTCACACAACACTTACAAAATACATTAATAAATAAAACTCTGAGTTGCACGTTGCCTCTTCAAACCAAAAATGTTAATCTTGAACAGGTGTCTCCTACAGTGAGAAAATAGTGCTTGTGCTGCTTGGATGAAGCTGCCTGACAGTCCAATAATGAAAGACTGTGCCTTGTCATGTTTACTGGTTAATTATACTCTTCTTTAACTCTTTCATGCACAAATTATGATAAACTACTTCAGGATTTTTTCCCCAAGTGTTTTTATTACTCTTTAGGCATGAAAAAAAATAATCACCTTCATTTTTCCAATTTAGTGGACACAAGATCGATCACAATTTCTTCAAATTAGAAAATCAATACTTGGATATTTTAACAATTATATTACTCCTTAGTTGTTGCTTGATGGCCCAATATTTTGTTTACCTGCACGGGTCACCTAGAATAGAAGGAATGGACACATACTCCTCCCTTGCAAGGTGCATCTGCAGTTCTGTTGGCCATCTTGTTTTAGAGAATTTTTTTTTCCTTTTGCACTTACAAAAGCTGATGAGTGGGTGGCAGTGTATGTCATGACACACTAGTGTCCACTGTAGTGACTAATGCGCAACTGTGACATTGAGGCGCATTCATATAGGAGAAAACAACTTTTGAATAGCTGTCCACCTTAGTGACCACTGTCCCTGAAAGGGTTAAAACTGACTCACTGCATACAGACAGCTTAGTCGCACATAAAAAGTTTCACTGAGTGGTGCTGTATTCAGGCAGAGCATCACAGATTGTTAGTGACAGCGCCCCCTTTAGGTATGGAGGCTGGACCCTGCTCATCCCCACCTCCAAAGTCAGGCTGCCTTTTAGCTGCTCTTTCCAGCACCAAGGCCATGCTACGGGTCCTGGCCAGGACCTCTTCCAGTTGACCACGGAGCGCCTGGACTGAATCTAGTTCAGTGTGCAGGGCCTGGATCTTATCTGAGCTGCTGTGAGATGAAGGAGAAAAATCATTTAGTGTATGAGGGAAAAAAAACCTGCAATATACTGTTCTCACGGATTACTGTGCCACTTCTCACCTGTCACTCTTGGTGTGAATGTTGGTGAGACTCTGGTACAATCTCTTCTCAGCCCTCATGGCATCATTTAGCTTGTTGTATTCTGACGCAAGCTGCGCTACGACCTGCTATATAAGTGAAAGAAGGGGCATAATACATTATTCTTCAGATATTAACATGTAATATTGACTTAGTAGAATCCCTCAATAGCTACAAAATTAAAGAAAATCATACGTGGTAATCACTGGTGCTTCCCTTTGCCTGCTGTTGAGCCAGAGTTAAACGCAGAGCAGAAAGCTCCATCTAGAGAGAGAAAACACAAAGGCAAGTGATATGTCATATGAAAAAAAGTGTGTGATAATTATGAGCAAGTGCAGGGTTCAAAAAGATACCTGAGCATCCCTTTCTTTCTTCAGCATCAGCTGTAGCTCCTCTTGAAGAGCCTTCAGTTCTGCCTCTGTGTCTTTTAACGATGGTGGCATTGCCTCCTCATGGCTCTGCATCAGCTCCTGATGAGTAAAGCACAGTCAGCACCAGGTGAACAGAAAAAATGAGTGATAGGTTAAAGCTAGAATTGTAATGTGGACCTCGATGAAAGCCTCTTTCTCTTTGAGCAGACTCCGCAGATGCTCATTTTCTCCTCCCATCTCCTCCTCGTTGTTCTGCCGCAGCTTGCACAGCTCCTGCTCTCTTAAAGACAGCTGTTTGCGGAGCTCCTGCAGCTGGCCAGTTCGCTCAGTAATCACCTGGGACAGCCTGTAGGAATAATCCTAAAAGAAAGGAAAAGTATCTACTCTTAATTTTTATAAACGTTTACTGACTTTTCATGTCTTATTGTGATTTAGTTCTGATCTGAAGAAGCTACTTAGATGAGTTGCTAAATATCTTCAAGCCATTACACCATCCCAGTTGCCCCAAAATTATAACACATGAGAACTAGGACCTTGATGAGTGAGAACATTCTTTTCCTCTATTTCAGCACTAACACAAAACCATCAACATGCTTTACCTGCAGATACTGATCTTTGGAGCTCAGAGTGTTGAGCAGGTCTTGGATCTGTGCTTGGTGTTCATTTGACTGGCGGCTGCGATCTGACAGTAGCTCCTGAAAAAGCTTCTCTTTGAGAGCCAGTCGAGCCTTCAACTCCTCCACAAACTCACTAGGACCAGTCTGAACCCGAGCAACAAGGGCAGCAGTCAAATCCTGTAGACACAAAACATATACCCAAACAATGACCTGTCAGCACACCTGCTGTATGTGTCAAATGTGCAAACATGCAAGACAGGTGTGCCTACCTAGACTGGTTTCCATAGCTCTCATAATTATCAGTCAGCAAACAATTTGAAGCTTTTATAATAAAGGCATATGTGCATGTGTGTGTTTGTTACCTGTGTCTCCTGGCTGCGTGTCTGCAGAGCTGCCTGCAGCTGGTTTACAATGGTTTCCTTCTCTCTCAGAGTGTTTCTCTCCTTCTCCTCACTCTGCTGCTTCAGCCACTGCAGGTTCCTGTAGGCCTCGGCAGCCTGCTCCAACTCCAAGTCTTTACTTCGCACCAAGGCATCCAGACTCTGTTCAGTTAAACAAATGCATTGTACTTTTCTGATCTCGTTCTTAAACATGCATTTTCTTTAAGCATACATTTTTTAAACAAGTCATGACCTGATTTGTATAAAATAGAAATGGTCTTTTTAATTTTAAAACAAGCTGTGAGTATAAACTGGCAATTCTGATGTGTAATGTGCATACCGTGATAGTCTCCTCATTGTTAGACAGGATACTGCGGAGTCTGTCCAGATCTCGTTCCTTCTCTCTCAAAGCCAGCTGCAGCCTCCTCACCTGGCCCTCATGCTCCTCCAGACACTGAAACTTGTCATCAATGGAGCGCTGCAGACACCAAAGGGAGAAATTAACACTACTGCCATTTAGGGCTCTCAAGTTGTGATCATAATTTATTTTCTGGCGAGTGATCTCAGTGCCAAAATTAAGAAGCTAGTGTGATACATTTTATGCTAGCTTACTATGAGTTAACATGTTAAAATGCATGTAAAGTTATGCTGATAGACTGGTATGTGTGGAATTCAAATACCTATCATAGCTGTGAAAGACACTTTAGGTATTGTAAGCATCCTGCATCCAGTAACTATGCCATCCTTGAATTTTAGAGTTGGAGTAAAAAAAGACTGTCATTGAGGTGTGGACCTTACCTCTAGAGCTTTGTCTCTATCTTTAATTCGCTCTCGTAGCTTCTCCAACAGAGTGTCTCTCTGTATGTAACTTTCTGCTGACTTCAACATCTCTGAGTACTCCTATAAATATGAGACAATGCAAATGGGAATTCTGCAAAAACATGCATGAGCATGGACTGACTGCATGGATTATATATGATACCTGTAGCTGTCTCTCCTTGTCCTGCAAAGAGCGCTTGAGCTGTGCAATGCATCGGTCTTTCTCCTGCACTACGCTGTGTTTCTCTCCCTCACTCTCCTTCAGGGCTGCTTCTTCAGCCTGCAGCTCAGAACAGGCTTTCTGGAGAGCACAGCGCAGATTCTGCAGTAGAAGACAACAACATTGCATTGCATTATTTGTACTTAAGGCCTCTAATTTACTCACAAAGGCAAACTCACAACCACACTGACCTGATTATGTTTTTCAGTGACCTCTCTGTGCTGCAGCGCCTCCTGTAGATCAGAATTGAGCCTGTCCTTGAACCTGATCAGATCCTCTCCTTGTCTTTGGCTCTGTCGCAGACTCCTCTGACTGGCCTCCAGTTCCAAACCAAGAGAGAACAGGGAGCTCTGCACTCCCACCAGCTCACCCTGCAGCTGAGCAAGAGTCAAAGACTCAGTGCCCCCCTCTGGAGCCTGGAGAGCAAATGAGGAAAGACACACTTGATATGATCCACCTGAAGACTTCTTACTTGACACTAGGATTGTTTTCTGTCTGTGATGCCACAGGTGTCTTACCTTGCACTGAGCCAGTTGGTTACGTTGTACCATTTCTCGCAGCTTGCACAGTGTGCTGTTTTGTCCTTCAATCAGCTGGTACAACTCCTGGGCCTATGTGAAACATAAATACCATAAATGACCACGTTCCTAAACACACATTTTCACAATGGCACAATAAACATCAAAGCTAAAGACACACCTCACTGTCTTTGGTGTTGATGGACTCATTGAGGCCTTGAATGGTTCTTTCTTGGCTCTGAGTCGCCTGACGAAGTGAACGCAGCTCACACTCCATCTCATTCAGCTTCTCCTGCAGCTTCTGCAGACAGAAGCAGATGAAATTATCACATGTTGTCATCTCTCCTCAAATGACAAAGTATCAATAAAAAATATTTAAGTACTTTTAAGAGTCATACCATGTTATTGGCCTCACTCTCATGGATTTTGGCCTGCAGGGACTGGACCTGCAGCTGGGCTTTCTGCAGCTCACTGACACACTGTCCGGCTGCACATTCATACTGGTTTAGTTGACTCTGCTGCTCCTCAACCAGGCTCTGGAATGAAGAGAATACCATGTCAGATTAAATCAGTGTTTTGAATGTTTGTGTCCAGATGCTGCAATAGACTGGGATGAAGGCATTTTATGAACCAACTATAAACTAAGCTTACATATTTTTCTCATAAAAAACTTATGAGGTTCATCTAACCTTCACCATGGATTATGTAACATGCAACATTTAGAAAAGCTGCTCATTCATGCACATACTCTGTAAAAAAAAAATTATAATGGGAAATATTTATAACGCTGCTCTGCTTTACAAACTTTTGCATGCAAGAGTGCTTTGTGCTACATTGAATATTACAGAACATATGCAGAAACACTCAGAACAAATAAAAATTTGAAATAAAAAAAAAGAAATGTTAATGGTGGCACATACAACAGTGTGTCTGCAGTGACCAACCAGAGCAGCGATAACAGGGTGGTCTGACACTGCGTGGATGTCTTTGCCTCAAGGGCTCTGAGTGGAAAATAGGCCACTTTGTCTTAATCCCCACATCTAACCTACTTCAGTCAGTAGCCATGGCTCATCATATATTAAAATTAACACAATCATACAAACTACCGCCTATGATTATTAGCTGGAATACTGCACATCGATCTGCACATACTTAAACAGAATTAAAATTATATGAAATGATAACTTTTAGTGATGTCACCAAATATCGTCACTGAACCATGTTACTGGGAAAAAGGTCATGTGCTTTCACTAAGTGCACTTTATTTACAAGACCAGTGACCCCTTTACAATGACACTCTATTGGAAAATTAGGCCATATGTGTCACTGTGTACCACTCCTGACTGCCCATCTAACAAGCTCCCATAATTGATAACCCAGCAGGGCAGCCTGCTGAGAGGCAGTGGATAGATTTAAGTTACTGACTGCTTGATTACATGGTTACTTCAGCTAAAAAGTGGTGAAAGTTAAAAAGTATGAAATATTTTCTTTTAAAAGCGTTCACTTCTGCATGTCTCAAATATTGCACATTGGCAATAAGCTCAACTTGTCATCATCCTGCAGCAGTAAAATCATCTTTTAGCATAATCTTTTCATACTTGAGGTTTTATACCTGATGGGGACGTGGGGGAGGATACTCTTTATACAAATCCTCCAATGACTCCTCCATGTCAGCAAGGTTTAAGTCCTGATCAACCCCAACACTCAACCTAATTAAAGGGGGGTCAGGTGTTGTCATGAGGTTGTCAATTTCTCGATCTGGATCTCCAAAATAAGTTCCAATAACAGGATCAGGGAAGCTGAGCCTTGTGCCTCTATTACTAGGCCTGTATTTGATCAAGACTGGCAGCTTGCTCCCCTTGGCGCTCCGGACTGGCCGGTGGACCGCGTAACTCTGGAGCAAGCAAAAAGCCAATGAGAGGCTGGGTCCAGGTGAGCCCTGGCCATGTGGGGCCTCCATGTGTTCCTCAGAGAAGGAGTCAGATATCTGGTCATCTGTGGGATCCTTTTGGGAGCGTGACGGCCCATCTGTTATAGCTCCAGGCTGAATGTGTTCTTCAGCCGTCTCTAATGACCCTACAGAGGGGCTGGAGCTGGCTCTTCCAGCCAGAGTGCGATCACTGTCTGAAGTCCTTGAGAAGTCGTGAGAGCCAGGGACCAGTGTTACAGATGACGGCGGTTCATCTGTATCTTCCATGTTTTTGTGTTCTTCTTCTCCACCACCTCCTCCTCCTCCTGTCATGCTCCCTCCAATAACACTGGCTGAATACCTAGTTGAGGGTCCACATGAAATACTGCGTGCCAGCTTTCGAGGCACCTTACAGACTGCTTCATAGTCAGAATCTGCCACCCGCCAGTAGGAACATCCTCGACACCTTCTGGGAGTACTAGGCACACATCGGTGTGAACCTGCAGCTGTAACTTCTGACCCTGGACTAACCTGACTCTGAGGGTGGTGGTGATGAGGACAGTCCGAGCTGTCCTCAGCCCAGCACTCATACAAAGAGTAGACCAGGTCCTCCTGCAGGAGGGCACAGTACTTGGCATGGGTGAGACCTGAAATGTCCACCATCCCATCTCCTGGTTCCTCATTATCTCCGACTGGTGGTATAGCATTCTCTTCCAAATTAGTTTTCCGGTAGAGTCCACTAATGCACTGTCTCAGCCGGTGTTTCTCTTGCAGGAGCCGCTGCAGCCTTTCAATGGACAGAGCCTCCACACGGGCAATGACAGTATCAAAGCGGTACATCCGATCCAGCATGAAGGTGCATTTTGAGCAGGCAAACTCTCCTCTGCCGTCCCGGTACAGTTCTTGACCAAGAGCATGGGATAGCAGCACTTGCAAGTTGAGCTTGGCAGCGGGGTGGAAGATCCATCGCCGTTGGTTACCACAGAGCTCCCGTCCACAGATGCGACACGTTTCCTTCATCTTGGGATCAATCATTCCACAGGCAGATTATTATTTAGGTGCCAGAATGTTATTTACTCTAAGGTGAGGACACCTGAGACAAATGATCTAATGTAGACATCAGAGATCAGGCTACATCAGATTTAAGACATGCTTGTAAAACATAATAAGTTCCTTTTGAATCTGAGTAAACAGAGTAAATGTTGGACGGAGCTGAATTCTTCCAGTGGCATTGAACTGAGTGGCTTAAAAATAAATGAGATGAGGTAGATGAGAAGAAGCAGTCATTAAGGCGTGTGCAGAAGCTGGCCACGTAGTACTTTGCAAAGAGGTAAAAGATAACAGATATTTTGAGTCATTAAAAGACATCGATCAGCGTGGCCTCGCTGACCATACGCTCCTGCAGGTGCATCAAGGGAATATGGCGCACACCCCAAAAGACGCACAGCAATGTCATGTCAACGCCTCCTCAATGAGGCAAAGCAGTGTTTATGTGTCCAACACAACAACACAATGTCCTCCTGCTGCCGTCGCCTCGCATTTCCACACCACACCGCACGCGCCTCTGCACCATCACCCGGTTGTCACGGACACACGAGCCGCTGTTTCATCAAGACCGGAGCTCGGTCCGCTGCTCTTTATACGGACACGCGGCAGTAACACGCGTCCTGGAACGGTCCTTCGGGTGTTCCGTTTGTGTCTGAGTCCGTAGAGGAGACGTTCATTCATTTCAGTGCCTTTAACGGCGGCGGGAGGACAATACGCACTTATTCACCGGTGCTGAGTAGCAGCGCAGTCAGAGTTCCTCCGGTCAGATAACGATGTGGCTGCCTGAACGAGACCTGCAGCGACGGAGCAAACCATTCAGGGGAAACAGGGGTGGAAGAAACCGGCGCAGTCACCACAGAATGCTCACAGTTTAACATACACCCATATTTACATTCATAATTCACCTTTTAATTAATATGCTCAAATTAAATGCAAACCGGAGGATTTCGGGTTCATTTTGAGTGCATTAGTAAAAACCGTAACTAGACTGTTCCCCTGAGAGAATGTTTCTTTGTCCTGCCCGGTTTACCAGGCTCTGTTCGCCTGACTAAACAGGTGAAATGCTCAGTAGCATGAAACATTAGTGACGCTCTGTAAAATTACATTACAATGAATAGAGACATTTTCTCTTGTTTCATGAACCCTGCTTTACTGGCATGTAGGTATATTGGTAGACTTATGACTGCTAAATTAATAAAATTATAACTGAATTGTGAAGAAAATTTATAATGGTACTAATGAATTGCAAACAGTGCTGTGGCTTATACGTCATATATAACAATTTTTTAGCCAAATTGTCTTAATCTGAGTAAAATTATACAGATATATTAATTTTAACCCTCACAATCATTATGAATAAACTGGAGAATAACAGAATAAGTCAACACACCAGGCCAGAATATTGTTAGAAATTGTTATTCTATTCTATTCTATTCTATTCTATTCTTGTGTGTTTCATGCAGCCTGCAGGTAGTCATGCATATAACAGTAATATTAATAAATATACTTGTGATTGTACTTGTTATACTCCATCTATAAGTTAATGCCAGTTAACCTTTTTGCTACACCTTAACACCATTTGTTATGTTTCTATCCATAAAACATTGGCGCTTATAAATAGTATGAATGATGTAAATGTATGAGTGTAAATTCTGGCAGACTGGACATTTTTATTGTACAGGCCAATAGCTTTATTGCCAATTACACATGAATACTGATTACAAAACTTGTTAAATATCACTTGTTCAGTATTTTGACTACTATCAATATGCTCCAATGTGTTGCTCCAGTGTGACTTATTTTTACCTGTTGCCATGGACCTACCTTCACTGAAACTGCCAAACAAAAGGACCTTTATTATACATTTGACTGTGATTGTTGTTTGCAGTGACCTCGGATGTTTCTGCACCTGAGGCTGAAAAAAGATGGTCACACTGTAATGTTTTGACATTCACACAGATAACCTTAGTTTTCATTCATCCAAGAAGCAAATGCAAATCTTTAGTATCAGGACAGGGAGTGATGCATTACATCCTTGTTGATGTTTAACCATGAATGGTGGGATCTTGTGTTTGCTGCGAGGTCACTGGCAGAGTGACTAGATAGCAGAAAATCATTCAATGAGAGTCACTGCCTGTAAGTAAGATATTTGTTAGAATTTGCTCTAGGCTGTAAACCGCATGCAAGGGACTAGCAGGGACACTCCCTTTTTTGTTCAAATATCATAATATATAAATTTCACTGTCTACTCATGAAATGAAATGCTGTAAATAATTAAAATGTTTCAGATGATCATTTCTCTCCTGCCAGCTCTCTCCAGACACAGATTTAATCTAAATTGCTGCAGAGTCTGGGGATCTAATTAAGAGCTCTAATGGTGGCTGCCTGTCTGAAACAACACAATTTGATCGCAGTGAAGGGGTCTCAGAGCACTCAGAGGTCAACCTGACCTATCGACAACCCGGCTGAAACCAGACCTGCTAAACAGCTAACTAGAAGGATGCCTGCATGCACACACGCACATGTGAAAAGAGGCACCTCAGGGAATGTGCCCCCCCCCCCCCCGATCAACACACCCATTTTCACTGATGTTGTTTTTGAATGTTAACACAGATAAGATCAACTTTCCATTGTAATCTGAACCTAAACTATCATTTCATATAGAACTAAATTGTACTCAGCAGAGTATCTGCCTTCATAAAGGCTCCAGAGTCCTGATGTTTTGTTCGTTTGTTTCTGTCTGTCAGTCAGCATTCTTATACAAAAATCACTGCAATGGATTTCATAATACTTGATATAAGGATTGGACATGGGCCGGGCAAACCCATTATATTTTGAACCAAACGCTACATAATCCTGTTGACAGACGAGCCAATAAATAACTAACATATTCTAATTAGCAAAAATAATAAAACACAGGTCTAGTTTTCAGCTACTAACAATGCAAGAATATTTTCTGTTTGATTATAAGTGAACTCTGTTTTTTGCACTTAATTTAAAGCCTGTTTTGTTTTAGTACTCCACACACCTGCACAAATTAGATTTTCCTCTCACTTTTTCTGAGTTTAATGTCTTCTGCACTGACCCAAGAACCCATATTTCAACATACTTGAAATACAAAATTGTTATTTTTAACACACTGTTCACCAGTTTCCTTACAATATGGCCGTCAGTTTCTGTACACAAAGGCACACAGTCTCACATAAACTCACTACACAGAAATGGTCTCATTGCACACACATGCATGTAGTGTGACGTATGAGTACATTTGCATCCTTCATTCAAAACTGATTTACAAGTGAAAACACTAGCAGCAGGACCTTGAAAACAAAAAGCTTCTTGTAAGAAGAGTCACTCAAAAACAAAATTCAGACCAAAGCCAATGACAAACGATTTCACCAGTGACAAGAAACCTGCTATGAAGCACACACTTAAAGGATAACTCTATTAATATAAGAGATATTCATTCAGAGTGGTGTGAGCTGGAGGATAATTCTCCATTTCCTGTATTTTCTCATCAGCAGAGAAATGTGTCCTTGGTTATGTCAGTGAAGCTAAAACCTGTAAATGGAATGAGCCTCTAGCACTCAGGGTGATGAGACTAAGGATACAAGATGGATGATACTTTCACCGTATATATTGAAATGCTTCATCCTCTGCAGGTTTAATAGAATATGGACGAAAAGATGCTCCTCTACTTTGTGTAATAAATTAAGAAAAATATCAATATCAATAGTCATTCGTTCTGACTCACATAGGCGGCTTCACTTAATGTTCACTTACTCAGTTTAGCCATGATTTTTTTAAGCTCTTGCAGAAAAAAGACAAAATATGTCCCTGTTGTTGTGTTGCTTGGAGTATTTGTATGAGATTTATTATGATAAATTCTGCACAAATCATTCTGCATTTATGTAGCACTTTAATATAACCCTGTAATAAATATAGACATTTACAATCTCCTTGGCTTGTACAGTAGCACTAGTGTTTTCTTCATAACAGCTAGTCACATACAGTACCACACCGTCCAAGGACATGACTGTACATGTGTGAAAATGCAATGAGACACATCTCCATAAGGAGGCACTGTGATGCTGTTCTGACACTTGGTGGAGAACTACAGTATCGCCTCAAATATACATTTCCAAATGTACAGTAAGCAGCGTTGCTCTTTGTTTGGCCTTCTGATGATCTCCATACCTGCATCTCCTGTTCGATGCGTAGCCGCTCTCGACCGAGTTCCTCCTGATAGAACTGTGTGATGGAGAAAACACACTATGAGCTCTCCATAAAAGCTGAATAAAAGTAAATTTGCCGTCTAAAGTTTAAAGCCAACAAAAAACCTACACAAAAGAATAATCTTATGGTTGTTTTCTGACCATACAGATTAGACACATTCATCCGTGCCTTTGTTTATTGGTTTATATGATCACTAGCTCTTGTGACCTACATAAAAAGTTGTTAAAAAGATTGAGGAACGTCACATAAGCTATTTCAGGAGCCTCTTTGTGGAATAGAAGTCTGACCAGAGGAGACATTGAGGACCAGAGGAATGTGGTAATATTAGAATGCTGGTATAAATTGTACAGGCCTTTACTTGTGGGCACTACCCTGGTTTACTACTTGTTTCAGTGATGATCATGCCATACACTATTATGTTAAATTCTTGATCCTATTTAAAAGACGCGGTCTGAATGTTGTTTGTGCTCTTTAGTGCAATTAACCATTATTACTCATTTATAATCTAAATCAAACTTCTCTTGTGAATTATTGCTGCACAAACATCTCAAACATATACCGTTGGTTACTATCTTTTCATATTTGAATGTGCAATGACTTTTCAACATATTTTATCACCCTTACTAGTAATATCAAGTTTTAAATAGGTGCTTAAGGGGAAATACATTATTATCTGCCTCTCCCAAGAATGATAAAAACAGATTTGTCATCACTTCAGATGATTTTTTTTTTTGTTAGTTGTGTAAAGAGGAATACATGGACTGTGTACCTCCACATCTTTGTCCTTCTGCAGCAGAGATGAAGACAGCTCTTGGACCTGCCCCTCCAGCTCTCCCACTCTGAGTGTGAGGATGGTTTTCTCCCCGTTTAGGTCTGTTATGAGGGCCTCCTTGGTGCGCAGTTCTTTTGTCAGTTCTTCTATTAATCTGAATATAAAAAAGCGAGGTCAGGCTGATGTGACTCACCACATGTCATTTTAGAGATGTCTGAGATGTTGTATGTTTTTCTACCTGTCCTTGTTGGTGTTGGAAGGGGACAGGATGCTTGGAGGCCTCTCGTCCTCTGGGATGTCCTCCATTGGGGCATCTAGTGAGAGGAGGGAGGCATGGGAGTGTGATCCAGCCAGTGAGGCCATTCGTTCGGCCTCGCTGCGCGCCAACTGGGCCTCCTACAGAACACACACCAGCTGTTAATATTTGTAATGTTTAGATACCTTTGTGCCTCTGACCAGGAACATGAGAAAACCAACCTCCTGCAGGAGCTGAATTTTAGTTTCAAGCACTTGCTGCATGTGGTCGATTTCATGCTGTCTCTCCTGACACCGTCTCTGCAGCTCTGCCTCATTGTGATTGGTCAAGCTTTCTGCAGTTGTACTGTAAAATAAAAATAAAATCAGAGATGCTCACCATTAGGAATCAGTGTGGGAAATTTTAAGCTATAGGAAAATATCAGTTTTTGCTCATATGTGACTTGGATGAGTTGTTTGGTATAACAGTGTGACACTAGAAACTGCATAAAGTTATTTTAATTTGATGCAGGCCTCTTTAAATTAGATACAAGTCTACAGGTTGTTTCACAGTGTGACCTCAGCCTGAACAAGTCAAGTCAAGTCAACTTGATTTTTAAGCACATTTAAAACAACAGATATTGAACCAAAGTGCTGTACAGCCTTGAAATAATTAAATAGAAAAAATACAAGTAATAAAGAAGTGAAATTAAAAAGGAGAATCAGCAGCAATAAAACCAAATATAAAAACACATAAGAGCAATAAAAGACAAACTCCAAAAAGTCAAAGCTCAGTCTGGTTTAAATGCAAGAGAATAAAAATGGGTCTTTAAACAAGTTTTAAAAGTGTCCACTGTTGGTGAGGTCCTAATATGGAGGGGAAGGCTGTTCCACAGTTTGGGAGCAATGACTGAGAAGGCTCTATGTCCTCTTTGTTTCAATCTGGACCTTGGGACAATAAGAAGCATCTGATCAGCAGATCTCAACGATCTGGAAGGAGTACAGTATGTGGAGTTAAAAGATCAGACAGATAAGATGGTGCTAACCCATTTAAAGACTTGAAAACAAACAATATCTTAAAATTAATTCTAAAATGAACTGGGAACAAGTGCAACAAAGCCAACACATGTGTGTTAACATCTGAGCAGCTGTGTTCTGGACCAATGAAAACGGGAGAGAAGGGACTGAGACACACCTGTGTAAAGGCTGTTGCAGTAGTCAAGCTTTGACGAGATAAAAGCGTGAATTACCTTCTCTAGATCAGAGAAGGAGAGGAACCGCTTGACCTTGGACAGGATACGTATCTGGAAAAGCTGCTCTTAACACAGCATTTATTTGCTTGTTAAAAGACAGGGTGTTGTCAAAAATAACTTCAAGGTTCTTTATGGCAGTTTTGTTGTAAGTACACAAAGGGCCAAGATCAATATTCAGGGTGAAACGAAGGTCTGGAGGCCCAAACAACACAACCTCAGTCTTGTCTTCATTCAAATTCAGGAAGCTGTGGCCCATCCAAGACTACATACTCTAAGCAATCCAGCAGAGGTTTGAGGTGAGACTGGGAGTTGCGTTTTAGAGGGATGTAGATTTGTGAGTCAGAATTCCAGTCTGATATGTGAACAGTCATATCAGACTGGAACTTTCATCCCACTGTAAGTCACCATTTATTACCATTCCTACCTGGCAGGAGTTACTCAGCAAAGACAAAATGAAAGACAGTGGTAGTAGAAGAAGGGTGACATGTCAGACCTCATAAGGATTTAGGGGAACACTGCTGTCCAAGAAAATCCTGTGGAGATGCTGGTCTATGTTTGAAAGCATATTGACAATCCAGCAATTCTGTTCCTTCTTATGATCTGTAGTCTTCAACTGCAGAGCAACCGACTTCACATTTACAACACTGCAACTCTGTCCTATGTGTGATATCTTTGTGATTGTTTATTTCTATCTGTGGGTCAGGTCAGGACCATAAGCAGATCAAATAGGAGAGGACTAAAGCTTGCACTAAAATAATCCGTCTGCAGACACAGAGAAATGTAGTCAGAGGGGTCAGCTTTAGGACATGATGCAGAGCCAAGTAACAGCATGATATTGTCACCTTTTTGTCTACTATGCTGCACATAGGAAACTGACACCCTCCTACTAATAGCACAGATTAAATAAGTGCCTCATTTAGGTCAGTTGTAGGCCTTTGTTTTCACATTAAGAGATAAAGTATCCTCTGTTAAAATCCTATTACAAAGTGAGTATGGCAAGGAACACTGACACAGCAGTTCCTCCTGTTGGCATTAGGCTGGACTAAGATGTTTACTAAACCAAACAAGAGGGTTGTTTGTTCTGATGTTCAGACATTTACAGGTAAACTGTGGTTAAATATTTTTACTGAATAGAGCTGAAAGAGAATATGAAATTCATTCTGCTTTAAATTAATTTCCATCATGATGTACGGTAAGTATTTCTGTTACTCTGTCTGACTAAACTCTGCAGGCATCTGTCTTTATCACTTAGTCAACAGTGGTATCCCAGAATTCCTGCTCCCAGAATGGCACACGCCGCTCTGTCGCCATGAGTTGTGTTCTGGACCTCTCTGTACATGCGTTTTTAACTTTGTCCACCACATGCAACAGCTCAAATATCTAAGATATTTTGAACCAGACTGAGTAATGCAAATGTCTGTCACTGTGACAAATGTTCTTTATGTAAAGAGGACAGGATGAGGATGGCAGAAGGACCACCCGTGCTGCAAGTTCATGAACAAGACACATATTCACCTTGACTTAAGAATAAAATAATTCTTTTATAATAATTATAATATAATAATTTTGTTGTTATGTGGCATTTAGTGATTGATTTATAGAACTTTATAGAAATACAAGCATCAGGTGGAACTCCTTGCTGATTTTGTGGTGATTAGAAAAAATTACACTTAGCTGGGTAATAACAGGTGACTAACATGGAATATTCTAGTTAAAGGGCAGGTTTATAAGCAAGAAGAAGACAAACAACAAAAGTGTATATGTATTTTATGTTAATGCCAGTAAAGCAGCACTGCGGGGTTGCTGTTGATGCTGATTTCAGTCACCATTAAAGCCATATATTAAATTAATCTTGAGACTCACACTGTTGCTTTTAAACTCTGTGTACTCACCTACAATGAAGTAATTGCATTGTTTATTGTACATTTTTGAAACAAATAATTCCCAGTAACACTGTCCAAGTGCTGCTTGTTGCTGATGTTGAACATACAGCTCTGGAAAAAATAGAGACCCTTGCAGATTTTTCAGTATGACATGCATTCCATTCCAGTTGAATTCCAACACAAACACATCATTCTACCTAATGAGGTATTGAATAGGTGATCAGCTGAACCAAATATTATTTAATGCGGAAAAGTAAGTAAATCATGGATATTCCACCAAATATTGACTTCTGAACTATTCCCAAGTTAAAACATTAGCACTGTGTTGTTTAAAAATGAATATGAACTTTGCATTATTTGAGTGAAAACACTATCTTTTTCATGGTCTGCAAATAAATGCTCCTTTTATTTGGAATTGGAGAAATGCTTTCAGTAGTTTGGAGAATAAAAGAAAAATGTTCATTTTAACTAGGCAGATCGGTACGAGCCTCCCATTGGATAATTTCTGCATCGGTGATTATGTTTCAGCTGGCAACAGGTGATATATGGACAGTGGGGAACCATCATCTTGTGGTTGGAAAAAAAAATTGAATGATCATGTCTGGTAATCACTTTAATGTGTGGTGAAATCAAATTGTAAAAAAAAAACAACAGTAGAACTCAGGACTATGTTTAATAGTGAAAGTAAAAGC